>BMAO01039603.1:0-96256 GCA_019973975.1 Trichonephila clavata
TTTGGTATGCGTGTTTATACATCTGAAAGATGACTTTGATTCAAATTTCGCATTAGGCGGCATAAGTGTGGCTCTAATTGCGCCACTTTAGGACGCGAATCAAGTATACTTTAAATATGCGCTATAAAATTGGTGAATGTTATTCATCATTTAGATTTGACGTAGTGAGTTGATGCTACTACAGAATTACTTTAAAAAGACGAAGAAGCCATTATCAACAGTTTGTTGAGTTTGAGCGAGGTGGCACAATAGAGCTAAAAAAGTTGAATTATCTTTCCGCATATTGCAGAAAGACTTGGTAGGAATGTATCCACTGTGCATGATTTTTGGCAGCAGTAATCCCGGCTAGGCACTACCTCAAGAAAACTACGGTCCAATAATGCTCGGGTACCACCGACAGAGAAGACCGCCATATTCACCTCATGGCTGGGGAACATTGTAGTCCCTCTACAACAGAAATTACAGTTTTTTTCGGCGCCAGAGTGACACAGTGAACTGTAACAATTCAATCGTTTGAAAAATAGCTCCCAGCCAGACACCCTGTAGCGATCCTACCATTAGCTTCAAAGCGCTGAAATCTGCAACTTCAATGATATCATGCTAGAAATCACTGAACAGCAAAGTGGTAAAATGTGGTCTGATCAATGCTATTTCTGTCTTGGTGCCAGTGATGCAATGGCGTAATGGGGAATATTGGTAACCCCCCTCCTCTTGCAAAGTCAGGTTTTGGGCCGCAAGCCGTACTTGCCTTCAGTCAAGCTGAGCTCCTACCTAAAATCCTGCCCCCTCCTCAGTGATGCAGTGTTGGCTGTATATTAATTAGCAGAATGCCAGGTCAGCGCCTGCAAACAACCCTTATGTGGCCTAGACACATTGGACCTCCCTCTAGAGTTAAGATCTGGTGCGAATAATTTTCGAGGTTAATTCAGACACTCTGGTCTGACACGTCAGTCTGGGGATTCAACTGTTGCCCTGCAATTTATAAACATCATTCAAGGGGCATTTTTCAACAGGATAACGTGCGCACCAATACCATGTTGTAACCTAACATGCTCTATAGAAAATGCTCCTTTAACCTTCCAGTTCACGAGGTCTTTCTCCAATCGATCGCGAAATGGACATCATTGGATGGTAACGCCAGCGTCATCACCAACCAGAAATAAGCAACCTTATATTGACCTATAGAGATCAACAAACATGCAATTCTATTCCACAAACTGATATCCAGTATTTGTAAGACACATAGTATACATGTTTACATGCTTGAATTTAAAATTCTGGCTGTTACACCGGTTTTTAATGTACCATCATTTCCCATCTGAAATGGCTGTAATTACATTAACCTGTGTTCTTGAAACCAGCCAATTAAATATGTTACCTAGACAAATGTATTGCCGAAGTTTCATTAGTCTACGATAATTTTTTTCTTATATTGGGATTTTTTTCAAAACCAGTGTAACATGTATCCGAGAGTAACTAAGCACGGCTCTGAGCTAAAAACGAATCTGTTTGAATTTAATAGTATTCCTTTGCCGAAATAAAATTTGTGCAACAAAACGCATACGGAAAAAAAAATTTGTAGATAACTACAATACAGTTTTTTGGAAGAAAGCTGGCTAGAGCTGCAACACGACTCAAATCTGTGGGAAACATAGGGATTGCAACATTGGTTCAAGATAAATTTGTTGCATGTTGAATTTATAACTGAAATCCATCAAGCTTGGGGCCCTGGCTGCCACCAGGTCCACCAGCCGCTTAATCCGTCTCTGCTAAGATATCTTTTTAAACATTGGGTACACTCACAAAAAAGAGAATTCTGATTTATTTTATGCAGGAAATTGTGAATGTAGATAAAATATTTATTTATTCACAAATATATTAGTAAATTTCTATATCTACGCTTTTTTTATTGGAAGTTAATTATAACATTCTAATATTATTATTGAATATTTTAATATATATTTCACTCTTACCTTCAACTATGCTTTGAATATAGTTTAAATTATTCAATTACTAATTAAATAAATGCTAGTGTTGAACAGGTTTTTCTACATATGTAATCGTATTACTGTTCTTGTTGAATTATACAATTATTAAGATACAAACACATGAAGAAAATTAAAGCTTATGTAATAGCTGTTTAATTTTCTAATAAGAATGTTGAGTAAAAGGGATATATTTATATGTGTTATTGGAAATCTATATCGCAACCATGTTAATGCACTCATAAAGTATTCCAGGACCATATTGAAATATTTCATGGTATGGATATTCATTAAGTTGAGAATTATTTCATTAAACTTTTCTCAACAAAAGGTCAAACTGAACAATTATTTATTTTTTAAAAATATTCTATATATTGCAATATACATAATCGTAGTAATAAATAAAACAAATACGTATAACTAAAAGACATAAAAATTTTAAAAAGAAATATTCAGTTCTCTATAGAAATTTTATTTTTATTCTTATTTCAAAGATATATATATATATATGTAGGAAAGGAGTGCAAGTTTTCTTTTACTTCTTTTGATTTTTATTGTAAGAGATGGCACCACTAATCGAAACCACGTGAGTTTTAGCTGCGCGATACGATGAGGTCATGTATTTATAAAAGGGGGCAGAAAAGAAAAACTGGGAGTTGCACCAAAGCTTGAACGAAGGCAGGTCAGAGGAAATCGCTCTCTCCGTTGTTTTGAGAAAGAGTACGTGTTTTCGGAATTAGTATGGTGTTATCTCGAATAATTTAAAACCCCTTGTAAATAGTTAATATTTTAGTTGTGTTATTAATAAATTAAGTTATTTTAACTCTGCGTGCTTATTTTAACATTAAAATCGAACCTTCCCCTAGACGCCGTCTCACATATATATATATGCATCTTAGCATGACAAACATTATTTGTAGTTATACAGATGAATATGTGTACTTCTATATAAATTACACTTCCAAAACATTTTGTGGAAATTATATAAAATTTTCATGCGTCATCTTAACCAAAAAAAAATTAACACCTTCTGATAGCATTTTTTCGGAAAATATAGCATGCTTTTTAAAAATTAAGCACTATAAATTTTAATAATTTTCATAGAAAATGTGTGTGTGTGCTATGCTTTATAGCAGAATTAGGCATTAAGTCGATCGCGATCGACCGGTGGACCGTTAAGATACTTTGGGATGACTGCCATAAGATTAGCAGTTAGTAAATATATAAGTAAATATTCAAGATTGGCTGACAGTATGCAGATAAAGTCTTCTACTGATTATAACTATTTGCACTAAATTTAGATAAAAATGTTTTATTTTTTTAAATGTATTTTGAATTGTTTCGTAAAAAATGCATCATTTCATATTATTATATTTGTGGCTATTATTATTATGTTGCGCTCTATTTCAAATGCGGTCTTAAAAACATAAGTTTATTTTATTGTACTATGTAGGTAAGTAAATATTCCATATTTATTATTAAGTTATAATAAATATTGTAGACTTTTTTTCTTAGCACACCACAAATACACCACTAAATGGACCGCAACGCCTTAAAAAAATTAAAAGTAGCTTGTACAGTGAAAAAGTTTGCTCACCCCTGCTCTATAAATTGATTAACTTATATTTTCACAAAAAGTGAAGTGATGTTTTACATATTATTCATGTTTGTGTTACTGATAATATAATTTTTTACGAAATACATTCTTAAAAAATTTAGGTGTGTATGTTGTGTCGAGATTCTTTAAAATATATCTGTAAACTATACTAAAACAAAGGAGAATGCCAGTTTCTTGCGGAATCAATTTTATAGACATTCAATTGTCCCTTTGTTGTATATTTAGTCTCGTTTTTCTGCGATATATGTGTTCAATTTAATGAAATTGTTCACGTAGATCCGTGAACTCGTCACAAAACGACATCCTAAATCGTTTCAAAGGTATTTGGCAGATAAAAGAAATTCTGAAGTTCTATATTAACGGGAAAAAGTAAGTTTTTCTTTTTACCTAGTTGCAGAACAGTGTTGAGAAAGTTATACTTGATTTCAATACCAAAACGAGAATATATATCTTAAAATTAAAATAATAATAATAATTAGGAAGCTGTTTTTGTATTTAATTTAAAAATTCTTTTAATCAAATGTATTGTCATACTGTGTTTGGAAGGATGTAAATTATTGAAGTAGAATTTTACAATATATTGTATTTTATATTTATTTATATTATTAGTAACAATACTAGAATAGAATATTTTTGATAGAATATAGAATAATGGAACATTTTTATGTTATAAAGATGAAAAAAATTTGAAAATATATTTCATTGTTTATGATATATACTTAATAGTGACACAATAGCTTGATATTATATACTATCAACCAATAAGTAATCGAGCGTCTATCATAAAAGAAATAAACAATATCTACTCATATCCAATAGTTGGCACAGCCTCCACCTGAGGCAGTTAAAGCCTTAACTCTCCAAGACATGCTTTCCACAAGATTTTGGATGATGGATAATGATATTTTCTTCCACTCAGGGGGTTGGAGAAGACATGCAAGTTCTTTCACCGATTTTGGACAGGTTGCTGCACCTCTTAATTCGGCGATCCAACTCGTCCCAGAGGTTTTCTATGGGATTCATGACTGGACTTCTATTTTGGGGTAGGCCAGTCCATTTGATTCACCCCATTATCATCATATTAATCCATGGTGGACCTCGCAACAGAACAAGTGGCGTTGTCAACCCATAAAATTGCCACAACGTAGGAAGCATATTTTTGTCTATAATAGCTCAGTAGGAGTCGGTGTTGAGCTTATCATGAATTAGAATCAAGAGTCTCAGTCCATGCCACTAGAAACATCCCCAGACGGTAATTCCACCTACACCAAATTTTACTGTAGGCACAATGTATTCTGGCAAAAAGCGTTCTCCAGAAATACGCCAAATCCAGACTCATCCATCTTATTTGTAGAGATTGAAACTTGATTCTGAGAACCCGTTGCTACTCCTCTACGGTCCGATTTCAAAGTGTCTTGAACGACCTCAACCGAGCATCGTGGTTGGATTTTGTAATCAAAAGCTTATGGGCAGCAGTGCGGACATGGAAACCAAGAAAATGAGCTTTTTTGCGGGTAAAATTATCGAAACAGCAGTCAGAACTCTTGGTATATGTGGGGCATCGGTTTGGTACAATTTTTACAAATTTCTTTGGACAGCACTCGTCGGTCTCTATATCTTAGTTTCGTGGGTCTGCCGGGTCGAAGCACATTTCGACAATCACCACTCATATTCCACTTTTTAATCACAAAAACCACTGTCAATTTTGGAATGTTTAACTCACTAGATATGCCCCTTAAGAATCGGCCATTTAAATTATATCTTACAATTATGCCCTTCTTGAAATCAGGCAGCTCTGAATTTCGTAGCATCTTGCATGCGATTAGTGCCGATGCTGTTTTCTACTCGATAATTAAGTACAGAAGGGGTGACGCAGATCAGGACCGCAGATATCCTCATTAATATGGGTGTCCAAATACTTATAGGTAGATAATGTATATACTATAATGTGGCTATCTCAAATCAATGTAGGACCAATCTCCTCATTTCCTTAAGTGTTATGACAAAATTGTTACAAAGTTAATGATAGTAATAGCTGCACTCACAAAAAAACGATGTAGAAAAATTTCTCTTTCTCTTATTCTTATTCAAAAAAGTATTAATCATTAAACTTTATTATCTACTAATCTGTAATAATCAGTTCAATTCTGTAATTCATGCAGGAAACATCACATTTTCTTCAAAAAAATTAGCAAACATTTACCTTGTAAATCTCAAACACAACAAGAATAGTCAGAGCATTTTGTCTCTAAAGCTAAAAGAAAAAAAGGTATTAATAATGAATTGATTCAATAATATTAAACATCTGGAAATTATTTCACATCTGCTGAAGATAGTCTACGGAACTGCTTTTAAAACATTTAAAAAAATTAAAAAGAAAAATAGAACCCTTACAAATGACATTATTACACGGCTGTTACGATTGTTATTACATGGTATGCGATTGTTATTGATTATTTGGGAAGGTAATAGAAATTATCTATGTTAAAAGGAAGAAATGTTAAATGAACAAAGCTCAAACGGCCTCGATTGAGTGGTAGTTAATTAAAATAGCCTTTCAAAGCAGCATGAGGGGGCTATTTGTGAAGAGGCTTGTATTTTAAAACACGGTCAAGGGATGAGGACGATAATTGAGCTGATATCATCTCACCAAACTTCCATATTACTTTATTTTTGAGCCCCAATGGATTTAATGTGTATTAGGTCCTCTACACGATGGATCTTTAGTGACACCAGAAACCCAAAGGACTCGATGGAAACAACACCAATCACGAGTTCGAGGTCTATATTCAAGATAAATAACAACAGCTGGTAGCATGCATTTCGGATAATAAGCTTTGATATTCGCTATTAAGTTTCGACATATAATTACATTGTTTGTGTATTAAAAAAGTTTTTAATCAGAACAACAAGACAGTTGCTTAAAGCTTCTTAGACAATTGGAAAAAAAATTGAATCGTTTTTTTAACCAAGTAAGATTTAGGATGAAATAGGAGATAAATTCTTCTTCCAGTATGAAAGTTCTCTTGAAATTTAGAATATTTTTCTTTAAGTATTTGAGAATATATATAGACTTATTCGTACTTCTCTGCTTTTTCCTCTCAATATATATATATATATATATATATATATATATATATATATAGTACGAATAAAGCTCTGTTTGAAGCAAACAGAGACATTTAAATATAAGTGGAAGATAAGATAAATATTAACTACAATATTATCCATGTCTAAATCTATGTTAGTCTAGATTCAATATATCCCATTTTTTTCTTCGATTCAACCACTATATAAATAAATAGCAATATATCATACACTTAGTCTAAGTTCAGCTGAGTTTATCTCAACATTAATCTCTTATTTCGGCTACTTTGGAGAAGAAACTTTTAATGAATATCTAGAATATGTAATGTTTCTGTTTGTTATTATTTTGCATAATCTTCAGGAAATGATATTGTATTGCTGTAAAATGTGTCATTGAAAAAGCAATGTAAATATGACAACAAAAATAAAAGCGAACTTCACAATCTTACTTCTCAATTTAAGTGATGCTATGATACTGTTTTACTAAGCTTCAAAGTGATTGTATAAGATTTCTAAAAAGGTCTTGTTATTACTTAAACTAATTTCACTTTGAAGTCGAAAAGTGTGTTTGTAAGTTCCCCTAATTAATTCATCTCTCATGGAGCTTTAAAATCTTTCACCTTTAAAACCAACCAGGGTTTGCCACCCCGGGATCCTGGTGTTTATCTAATCCCGAAATCACGGAATTAAAATAACTAATCCCGGGATTTAGTTTTTGTCTGAATAGTATTTTAAAATTATTTCTCATCAAAATTTTCCAAAAATTTTATTCTTAGAAATTTTTATCTTGTTTATCAGATATGCACGCAGAATTTTTTTGTGCAATTATAAGTAAAAAGAATATATATATGCAGTAAAAAGAATATATACATCTAAGTGGCTCATTGCAATACTTACGCAATAATATAAGCAACATCTCAAGAATAGATTTTGTCACAGTTCCTTCTTCAATTAAATGCCGTTAATTGATAGCGGACTTGAGACACTTCAAATTCCATTGCAGTACTGACAGCTCATGCAACTGGATCTTCTATTTCAAATGAGGTAACACTTGAAACTGATTCTCATTCTAATTCAATAACTGGATCAATTTATACACAAAAGTCATTAAATGTAGCAGAACTAGATAAAGATTTCAAAGAGGTATTTGTACTAATGCAGTTTATTAGATTTGAGACACTGTCATCAAAAATTCAAAAAAAAAAAAAAAAAAAGAAGAAGAAGAAAAAAAAAACTTTCTCTTTTTTTAAACGGAGGGAGACGTGGTGAGACTACCTGAAAAAAAATACACGACTATTAAATAATGATAACACCTACTAGTATAGAATCCGAACGAGCATTTTCTTCGACAGGACAGTTTGTAACAAAAATAAGAAGCCATTTAAACGATGAAGCGATGTTTTTTAAAAGCTTTTTTACAGAAACACAAAAAATGAAGAAATGTATTTTTAATTTCATTATGTTCTATTTTTATTTGTTTTTTATGTTTTGTTTTTATTTGTTTCAATAAAATTAATATTGAACGAATTTTAATTATATTTTCAGTTTTACTATGCAATTTCAACTATGCTAATGTGTAAATGTTTTTAATAAATAGTCCAATCCTAATCCCGGGATTGAAAATATAACACGGGATTGCAAAACCTATCAGAGACATTACTTTTGGATGAATTTCTATAAATCATTTGTCTTTTCCATTAAGTTTTTTACTTGATCGTACATTTTTCAGAGTAAAAAAATTCTTTAAACTATCATTTTAGTAAAAGTATATTATGTATCTAAAAGTTCATTAATTATAATAATTTATTATTAAAATATTTATGTATTACTATTATTAAATTTAGATACCCATATATACATATCAAAGAATTGTTGAATAGTCACTTAATGCATTTTTCTTTTATCCTGGTATTTGATTTTCATTTAATATTACAAGACGTCTTAAAAATCAGGATCCTTCATCCTCAATGAGCAAAAGAACTAATGGGCATAACAAATCTATTCTTTCCAACCTCCATATTATCCTACATTTATTGCTGAGAGATTTGCTCAAGAGTCCCCAAGACCACGAACGAAATATCTTTCGCCGCCATCCCCCGGCACTCCAGATTTATAACTCAACTTTATGTTGGTTTCATTTTTTCAATGAGAGGGGGCTCTGGGGGCACAAGGCGTGAGACAGAAATAGGGGCCCTTTCTTTATGCACCTTCTGGGTCCTGCGCCGATAATAGAGTGTACCTCGTTGAAGAGAGGTACAGACTCTCCAGTGACTGCGAGGTGTCAGGTAAATCTTCATTTCCTGGCGAAGACGGTGCGGAGAATAGAATTTTATGGCTTCCTGCCGATGCCGAGAGTGAATTTGTACACTGTGAGCAGGTTGGCTTCTTGCAGTTAGGGTTTGTCGAGTAGGAGACTCCTCACGATTTATCTTGCAGAATAGATTACAATGAGAGTTTGTATTAAAAAGCTTTATAATAATTTAGAAGGTTCACACTACTGGGGATTTAAAACAGAAACTGAACGTGCAGAAGCAACAAGAAGAAATTTACAAGCAAATACCAGTTTTCAACGTGTTTTTTTTTTTGAATAAATAGAAGTCATTAAGGGAGCATGGTACGATCCATAAAAAAATTCTTTTATTTAATGGTTTTCACAAACTTTTTTCTTGTCCCTTACGTACAGGTATTATGTAAAACAGTTTTTGTGCTCAAACAAAAAAAAAACCCACAAAACGGTAACCATTACTCTTTTTAATAAAAATTTAAAAATTCAAGTATAGTGATTTTAAAATACTACTATATTTGATATACACAATATTTGAGGTACACAATATTGAGGTTTGAAATCTGATTTACCGGTACGTCAAACCATACATAGTAAAAGTTGGCATGGATTTTACGAGAACATGATTCATATTTTTAAAATTGTGTTTTAAGAATGCTTATTGCTAATTCATTAAAAATGTATAAATTTTATATTCGACTATTTCTTTTTTAAAAAAAGCATTGCTTTAATTCAAAAATGTATACCAACTTTTGTTACATATATTAATAGTAGCAGAAAAATATCAAAGCATTTGGCACAATAGAAAAAAAAGCCTTTGCATTTTAATGAAGAAAAATTCACGATTCTCTTTCGTTTTGTGAGAAATCAGTTTATAGTTTTTATTAATCATTGGATGTGAATATAAACGAGCATAAGTTATCATTATTCTGTTTTTTTTAAAAATTTAGATCTTTAAAATTTTGTGGTATTTAGAACAATATACTAAAAATAATTAAGACTCAAAAAATTGACCTGAATTTTTGATTTATTTTTGTCGATTAAATCTCGTACCGTTTTACTTTAAACTAAAAATAAATATTTTTCATTGGCAAAAGCCACTTCATTCATTTAACATTTGTGATACCTTTTGTCTTAGAAACTCACAACATTTTATGATATTCAATGTGCATTTTAAACAGAAAAATGTATTAAATTGAAAATGTTTAAATTTTCACCCGAGAGTTCCTTAAAATACTCCACGATAAATTTTCTTACTGAATATAATAGATTCATTGAAAATTGCATTTAATTGCTGACTGACATTTAGAACCAAAACATTTTTCGTTCATTAAAATTTAAAATGCTTTACTAATTTGTTTTGAAACAATGATCTAATCACCATATCTCTTTGTGACGGATCTATACGCGGTTCCATTAATTCCTTCTTATCTCTTTAAAATAGATAATTTTGTATTTTTTGATGGTATTGTGAATCATGAGCTCTATTTAAATATTTCAAAGAGAAATTTTAAATTACCAGCTAGAAATTTGCATATTGGAGATGACTTCATTTTTAACAAGATAATGACGCTAAGCGCACTGCTCTCAATGTACGCCACTGATGTCTCTATAACTGTCCAAAAATTCTGAAAACACCTCCTCAATCACTTTATTCAGCCCAGTAGAACATATTTGGTGAGAATTTGATTTAAGAAAAGAAAAAAGAAAACATTATTTTTTTACACATAATGGAAAATAAAAGCAATAATTACAGAAGCATGGAGGAAAATCGATGCAGAAATTACAAAAAACTGATTAATTCTATATGAAGATGCTTAAAAGTTTTTGTAGACACTAAAAGATATCCTACTTAAATTAAGAGAGAAATACAATATTTAAAGTTATGTTGAAATTTTTATTAAGTGTACGAAGACTTTTGTGGTGTAGTTTTTCGGTAGCTTTTTGATTATTAATTTTTAAAAATAAAAATTATACTATTTTTAAAAAAATTGATTATGTCATTCCATTAAGAACAAGTTGTTGATATCAGAAAAAAATTACAATTACAATATATTTATTTTTATTATTAGAAGACATTAAATTTTATCGGAAATTGCAAGTATACGAATACTTTTGTAGTCCACTGTATATTATATGCTTTAAAAAGAAAAGCGATTATTTTTTTTCTAATGTAAAGCCTACTCTGTCTTTTAAATCATGAAGTTTTAAAGCACAATTTAAATATTCCGCATAATTTTATTTTACATAGAGCTTCAGAAAATGCAAAATTTCTTTCGCAAAAGTAAAAATTGGTTCTTAAGTTTAAGAAGATCTACTTTTTTTAAAATCAAACAAGACGTGTAAAGACAGTTTTCCTTGCATTTCAATCTCTAGCTCTGATGATCAAATCAGTTTCTTATAACAAAACAATCTATCAGTTTTTACCCCTGATATACATTGGTGTCCAAAAGTTAAGCATAATTGATAATTATGTGAATAAAGAAGGAACTGTAAATCAGAATGGAGGGAAACGTGCTATGCGAGTGTAAAATGGTTATAAAATAAGAAAGCAAATCAAAAGAATGATAATAATTAATTTTATTATACAAAGCAGCAGTTTGAAAGAAAACTGAGCATAGCAAGGATTCACACTTAAAGAAAAAATGAAAGAAAACATTAAATAAAATACTAAAGATGCAGTTTAATAAGGCGTGTAGTCACCTCTCTGACAGCCAGGAACGCTGCACAGAGATTTAACATACTTGCTATGAGATGACGAATGAGTTGTGGGCTCAAACGGTTCCAAGTTTCTTGGAGAGCTCTCTTCAGTTCTGTAACGGAGCCTGGTGGGTGCGAAAGGGCTGCAATTTGTCTCCCGAGCATATCCCATACATGCTCGATAGGATTTAAATCAGGGGAATTCGCAGGCCACGACATGTGCTAGATGTTTTCCGTTTCAAAAAAGTCATCAATCAGCACCTCTCGGTGACAAGGCGCATTATCATCCATGAATATGAAGTCAGGACCGACTGCACCTCGAAACAAGCGAACATAAGGCTCAAGAACTTCGTATCTGTATCTTTGAGCAGTCACAGACCCCGTGTCAAAGAAATGGAGGTCTGGGCGGCCATCCATCATGATGCCTGTCCATACCATTACTCCCCTTGATGGAAAATGATGTCTTTCCGTTATGTTTCTTGGTTCAAAACGTGTTCCACGTTCTCTCCATGTCGTTACCTGCCGAGAATCACTACTCAGACTAAACCGGGACTCGTCACTGAACCATTGACCCACTCTCCCACACTCCAATATTGATATTTAACTCCAGTTCAAACGAGCGCGTTTATGCGCAGACGTGAGGGGAATGCAAACTGCTGGTCTTCTGACATACAGTCCAGCATGATTGAGTCTCCTGTAAACAGTTTGTCTCGAAATTCGTATTCCTGTGCCCCTCTGACGTCGCGCACTTATTACCAGATATCGGTCTTGGCGAGGGGATGTGACTCTTGGTCGACCTGATACTGGTTGTCGGGTAACATCTCCTGTTCTTTGAAACCTCTGCCACAGTCTTGAGATCACAGACTGGTGCACATTCAGAATTTGAGACACTTCGGTTTGTGATCGTGAGGATTCCAGCATTCCAACGATTCTTTCTTTCGTAAACATGTCCAATTGGCGTCTTTGTGTCATCATTCACCTTGTTTGATGGTTAACAACGTTCCTTCTCACAGCAGTTGCACGAAACTTGTCTGAACTGCCTATGCTGCGTGAATCGGTTTCTCCGCGTTCCGACATGCGCCTGTGTTTCACGCAGGACGTAGTCGACTGAAAAGTTTTGCATAAACCCAATATTTCCTCTTCACCCAATTAATATCCGCAAGAAATTTGGAATAATTTTACGAATATTTACTCCATGTTTTCCGCATTTTACGATTTATGCTTATCTTTTGGACGCCAGTGTACATTGTATACATACGTATAGATAGAGAAAATTCTTTATTCAAAATGAATGTGAATATAATGAAAACATCAAAAAAATTTTAGTTTTTTTTAAGGTTCAAAATGCGCATATTATATATTGAAGATACAGAAATTTCTTCTTTTTGTTGCCTTTTTCAAAAACCATCATTTAGGTTCAAGAAAAAATCTATAAAATTGTCTGAAAAACTCAGAAAGGAACATCTTATTATAGAACAATTTAATGCAATAGTTAGTTTTCTTTAGTTCATTTCATTCCTAATTGCGTTTATTGTTTTTAGATCTACAATTGCTAGCCCAAAAATATTTTTGTTTTTGGGAGAATATATAAATTCCTCATTGGGGTGATTCACTTTTCACAGTTTTGTTAAAATACCTTTCGGAGGATTCATTTTATATTTTTTAATAAATCGTTTGATAGTTATAACTATATAATTATAATATATTCATTTATATGAATCGTTTTATACTATTGTCTGATTGAAAACTGCTTCCGTAAGCAATTGTAAAAATCGAATACCAGTTTTATCTTGGAATTTGTATTTATGACTGCCTGGATTGCATTTTGTTGCTGCAGCTTTTGTATAACACAGATGTTTAATGAAGTTAATAAGTTTTCATTTGTTAAAGAAATTCAGGAATATGAAAATAGTAGTTAATATGCTTCGAAAGATTTTTGAAAAACCCAAACGATTGAAATAAAATCATCGAGAAAAAGTGTGATTGATTCGAAAGAAATATGGAGCAATTAAGAAAGAAGAAGATACTATTGATCTTTCAAAAAAAAAAATAAATACACGTGATAATCGGTGTAAAAAAACTCGATAGTCAAAAATATATCGTTTCAATTTAAATATAGATATTTTCTCAAATTCTGGTTGTTTCCATTATCCTAGTGAAATGTATTTTCTCTATTTTTACAAAATAATTTTTTTAAGCAGTATGCTTTATATATATATATATTTATATATATATTGTTAATTTTTTTTTTTTAGTATTTTTACAGGAATTTTTCTTAGAAAAATTCCTGAAGCAGCTAAAATTGTTCTTTAACATGCATTGTTGCATTGACCAATTTATTTTATTTATTCTGTTCATAAAATTAGCTCCCTGGTATTGATAAAAATATGAGAAAACTTGCATCAAAAATAACTTACCTACAATTATAATTTTTAGAGGGAAAAAACACCTTTTTTTATCTTCAACATGCCTCGTCTTAGATTATTTTTAAAAAATTCATGGATTACCTAACAAATTCCTTTCTTAGCTACATTCTTTTTTCATCACAAATTTAAGAAATTCCTCTGAATAGATTAACATAATTAAATAATACTCTAAATTCATGTGACGTCATTAGTCACATGATAACGATAACCACTTGTTTCTAGCCAATCAGTTCAAAAACTCATGTAGCGCCATTGTCACATGATAACATCTTTACCCAGTTGTGAAATATGAAATTTTATCTAAGTTTTACAAATAGAACTTCAAGTATAAATTAATTTAATGTCAGTTTTGAATTCAATAAAGAACACATTTTTGTCTATACTATGTAATCGTCATGAATTTTGCCCATTTTACAGGAAAAAATACTAGCTACAATATTCTAAAAGATTTTTCTCTTTTTGTATATTTTAACGGTACTTTTCTTTCTAAATTGTAATTATACAGGTTCTAGTTCCCTCGGTAATAAGAACTATGAAATCTGTAGTGATATTTTTTCGAATAGTTATTAAAGCTTTTATCTCCCTTTAGAATATGATTTTATCATACATTCAAATTCATATGAAACTCATAACTTTTATAAAAGGAGAAAATATTTGGAAATTCTTATTTAACTGTGATTTACAACATCTGTTTATTATAATGGATGTTATTTTATAACAATGTGCCTAAAATAGCGTAAGTAAAAAAGCCTGCATGTCTTACTGAGAAAAAAAGATCAAATTTAAATGCATTCCTCAAAGACTAACGTCCTTAGAGAAATAAGAGTATGAACATTTAAGGCAATATGGTACCATCTTCACAATTTTTTTTATATTTTTTATATTTGATATTTGGTTTTAATTGTATTTTATAAAGGTTAATATTTAATAATAATTCCATTCAAAAAATTTTCAATTTGTTGCAAAATGTTTGTAAAATTAAAATTTTTTTGAACTTTTTTTAAAACATTTTTTAATTTCTAAGGCTTTTTTAACTATGTCTCTTTTCTTTCAAAATTTTTTTCCCAAGTACCTTATAATATTTTATAACATACTACATAAAACTGTGCATGATTTTTTTCTGCTGCTGCTCTTTAATTTTTTTAATAATTTTTTTATAGTTAAACTTCCGAAAATTTTCAAAAAATTATTAATTTTGATTTTAAAATTTTTTAGAAAAAGTACTAAACATGTTAGAGCTAATTCCATGCACAATTTTACAAAACATACATTTCAGAACATGTATGAAAATTTCGAACTCATACTTCTATTATCAAAAAAAGCCTTAGGGTTTTGAATAACAGTGTATGTACAAAAATTCAACACGGAGAAATATAAGTTTGAAGTTTTCATTCCATAAATAGCATGATATAATATTCATCGAATAGTCTGAAACTTTTATGAAATGTTAATTAGCTTATTTAAAACTCCTTACCATAAAAAATTGCACAAATGTAGAACAATTAAACAGTATACTGCCATAATGAATATATTGAAGAAAATATTCAATATTTCATAATAATCAATAATCAATATTTCATAAAACTCTTTATCTTAATAATTATAAAATATATATATATACCACACACTTCGGAGCTAATTCCATGCTCAGAACTAATGCACAACATGTACAAAAGATATGATTATGCCTTTATTTTTTATTTCCAACACTTTAAAAGCCTTCGCATGTTAAATATTGTACACGAATGAAAGCAAAATCAAATAGCAATTTATAGGTAAACTATATAAAAATTTAAGAACTGCATATGTGCATTTGCTTAAATAAATATCTTAAAATATTTTAATAATAAAAGTGTTGAATTTCACACACATGGGATACATATATATCACCCAAAATATATATATATATAAATGGGAGAGTTTTTTTTTCTATTCTTGCGAATTATAGATTTTAAATTATCTGAGTTATCAAAATGAAGTTTAGTATTTGTGCTTTGGAAGAATCGATTTTGAAGCTTTAATTTCATTCATAATAATATCATAAAAAGCACGCACAACTAATAAATCTTGACCAAATACATTTGCTCCCCCCCCCCCAATAAACAATACACAAACTAGAATTTTTGCATGAATTGCAGAATTCTTTCTTGAAATTATTTGTTACAACATATATAACATCAGTCTCATTAACGCACGGTAGAAAAATATAATTAATTCATTTTTATCAGGCTCTTTTTTTAGCAGATAATCTGAAATATAGGCGTGGTAGTTGCTCTCCAGCATCAAATATTGCTCCATAACTTGATAAAAAAAATGCAGGAAGAGCTTTCAAATTTTGCAGACATGCTTATGAAGATTCGAGGTATCAAATAAGGCAATAAAAATTTTGATAGTTTAATGATTTTTAGGGCACCATATCGTCTTAAAATTCTATAGTACTTAATGTTATTCAGTATTAAAATGGCAAGAATAAGCTCTTTAAAAATAAAGCCCTGAAAGTTATTTATAGAATCACGTATTTTATATGTTATGAATTAATTGAATATCGTTTGAAATTTAAGACTACAAAAATATTCAAAAAATTTTTTGATTCTCATAGGAAAAGGAATTCATTCTTAAACATACTGGTATGTGTTATACCTAAATTTAAATTGCTAAATGTAAACTTAATGTGTTTACTCAGTCTTGAAAATTTCTCTCTATTATTTCGTAAAATGATTTGGAAAATATTCTATTTTTTTATATAATACAAACTAGAAAAAGTATTTGCAGTCGTTAAGGTTACAAATGACTCAAAATACAATACATTTTTTAAAAAAATAATTTTAAGTTTCACAACTTTCAACATTTAATATAATTGCTGTTAAAACAAGATTTCTGATAATATTTTTGTTGAGTTAAAACAGAACTTATTTTGAAAAGAAATTATTTCTTTACGATTATCAATTAATGTTCTATTTTAAGTTTGAAAACAGAAATTCTGGGAAGTCACTAAAATTAGATACAATCAAACCAATTTAAAAAAAAAAAAATAAGCCGCCATTTTTCAAAAATATCTATCAGCTCAAATGGAATTTTTCGTAACGTATTTCTGTTTTTTCCTGGCTAATATAAGAAACAAAAAGAAAATGCTCTCTTGATAGATGTTATATTGATACGAATCGGTTATTAAGGTATCCGACTACCCTGAAATTGTAAATCTTGCCAAATTTGACAAATTCTTTTATGATTTTAATTTATAGACCATCTTATTAGCTTTATAAAAATACCAAGTTAATTATTTTCCGTTCACTAGAACAAAAACTACAAGTGTTTTAGTAAGAGCAGAGGCCATTACTTTAACTAAGATATGTCATACTTTAAAACACGTTTTACTCGAAATGTGTTTTTTGAAAATACTCAAACGGAGACAGCGATTGCTGAACAAGTTTTGAAAATAATAACTGAAACTTTTTGTGTTTGTTCTGTATAATAGTAGAATTGTTTTAACCTTCAGATTTATCAATCACTGTTTTATTAAAAAATTTACAGTCCCTTATGTGAGTATAATCACTGGTTTTTAAGCAATCTCAAATAATAACTAAGATAAAGGGCTCTAGTTTTTGTAAAAATTAAAATATCCCTTATCCTGTTGGTCGTTTTAAAAACGAATAACATAGCAACGCATCAAAATTGAAAAATTTAAGAATTGAAAATACGTTCATATGATCTTTTGGTTCAGAATGGCCGCGTTTATGTTACTTTTGTAAATTTTTACCCATTTCTTCCAGTTTAGTAATGACAATTTCTTTTTATCTTCTTAATTTTAGCATATTCTTCTTAAAATGTACTAAACAAATCTAATAACCACAAAAAATTCCCCACAGCTTTATTTTTTTAAAAAAAATGTTGTTGCAAATAGTAGGATACCTTAAAAATAACTATACACTCCTTCATTTCACTTCTAAAACTATCCTTTTTATTGAATTACAAAATTATTTCGCGGTACAAAAGAATGAAATATTTTGTGTTAGATGTTATAACTTTAAGTTTATTTTTAAAAAGTATTTTTAGAGCCAAATATATAACAGTGAAAATGTATTAATTTTCTTTCCTTTATTCTACGATAAAATTAGATGTTGTATTTGCACTCAGTTCACTATATTCTAGTTTATATTTCAGAAGGACCATTGATATTTCAGATAGACCGTGTTTCTCTATTTATAATATGTACTTGGTCCATAATGCATAATACAATGATGCATTTTAGTAATAAATTTTTAATGAATGAAATTTTTAAATAATTCAAATATTAAAAAAGTCAAATGGTTTATACAAGTTTCTAAATAAATAAATTCACATATTGTCATTTAAATTTAAAATAACTTAAATATTCAAAACCTAATTTCAATAAGTTGAAAAATACTTGTGATTTTCTTAAAAACTGAGTTTTAAAATAATTTCTAGCAAAAAAGATATTCTTCCAATACTCTTTCTTTATAATATGTTATAATTGTATATTCTAGTTTTGTGATGAATGTCCTAAAAGTAGTGTAATGAACGGGCTACCCCATTCATTAGTGATTGGGAGTTAGAATAAAGATCAGTCATAGTCAGAACAATTCTAATTTATTATTCCTTGCTAAATATCTACAACCCAGGGTAGGAAATGCACCTTTAATTTAGTTTAGGAACAAAAGCAAGGTAGAAGATATATTTAATAATTGATAAGATTCAATCATCTTATGTTTAGCACTCTTTGATTATTTGCGGTCTGAATTACCGTAATTCCTTTCTCAGTAATTTGACCTCTGGTCGGTATTATTCAATTAAAACTTATTGGCTCAATTGTCAATTAACAAATATTTAATTTTATGCAATTAAGTGTCTCGACTAACTTTTATTACTTTACGCTATATAATCATTAACATCTATCATCCAACTCCTAACCTCCTCTCTTTCTCTCGAACCTAAAAATAATTGCTTAAATATAAGCCTTCATTTACATAAACCGCATCTTCTTCTTCGGGAGAAAGTTTTCAATAGAACAATATTTAAAAGAGAAGTAATTTTTCCCAAGAGGATTAGTAGGAGGCTCGCGAATAGAACCGTTCTAGTAGGATATTTCATTTTAATGCCGACTTCTTCCTTTTTTTTGTGAACAGTATATAGTTTTTGTCTTATTATAGAATTTAGCTTTCTGAGATAAATCAAAAAGATTCTCTCTCTCTCTCTCTCTGTCTTTAGGATATAAGATGTCTTTCAATTTAAACTTAAAAATTCAATACATGTTTCTTTGCTCTTTTTTAATTAGATACACCTTGTATCATTTAAAAATACTCTATTTTAAAGATAGTTATTTTCCTTATCAAAAATCAGTTTTTTTATTATAAACAATATGTACACATAAAAATTGCAAATAATTATTAGTTTAATAAATTATAGTATTTTGTGATGTGACAAAAAAGTAACTTTCAGAATGTCTTGTAAGTATTTTTTTTTTTTTTGTTATTATAATTAATCTGAAGTTCTGTATTTTGAAATTATTAGGCTTTTAAATATAAAATATTTATGGTATCAGTCATAATTTAATGGTAAAATTTTAATTATTTAAAAAAATTGGGGAACTATAGTTATTACAAATTATTTAAGATCAATTATTTTAAATCTATGTTGTAAAATTTTTTCCCCTTAGTCTTTAAAGAATTTTGCTATGTCCTAATATATTTATATATGTGTGAGTGCATATGTGTATGTGTGTGTGTAACTTTATAAATGATATATTATATATTTATTTAATTAGTCTCCTAAACCTTTTTTAAAAAGAAATTAACTCCTTCGAACAAAATTTTTGAATGTTTTCACGAAATTAATGGCAATTTGAATACAGATAATAGGTGAAGTATATTGATTATTTTAAATTCAAAATGGGAAAATACCTATCTAATGTAAAACAATGACAGTCTGCAATACGTAAGATTTTCTTGATATAATACCTACTTTTATTTTCTCTCATTGCAACATTTAAAAACTGGTAAACATAAATTTAAACAATTATTTAATCTTAACTAATTACTGATTAATAGTATAGTTTAATTATAAAAATAAAAATATGCCTTATATACTATTCTGTAGAGTTTGTAGCTCAACTCCAGTCTTCAGTTGGATAAAATATGAAGAATTATGTATTGAACATAATATATACTTTCTGTAAGATAATAATGATATGACAAGAAAAGAAGAAACTCAAGAAACAGAAGTAAGATTAATTTCCTACAAATTTATTAGTACAAAAATTGCTGTAAAATTTATTGAGTTGAAATAAATACGAAAAAAATGGATTAATACTGCATTCATCCAACAGCACTATCATTTCATATAATTATCTATTAAAAGAACATTTATTTTACGTATATCTAGTAAAATAAGTATGAAATGAATTTTGTAATTTTTCATATTAAGTGACAAGAGGCTTATTGTTTACACCATTCAAAATAGTTTTTTGAACTTTTTAAAATTAATATAAATTACGCTAAGACTCAATCCCACCATTGTAGGATAACAAAATGTAAAACACAACGGACATAACTTTGGTCAATTACATGCTTTTTCAGTAAAAGGATTGAAAAAAACATTCCCATTATATGCAAATGATTTTAAAATAATAATTTCATATATTTTCAATACATATCTTCAAAAATATTTACATTAGGCGTATTATGTTATAATTTATTAATGTATGTATTATTTAATAATACATGTATCAAAAAAGATTTCGATTATAAACACACAGTTGGTCATTAAAATACTACATTCATGAAGGAGGGGCAAGCGTCGAATTAAAAATGAAAAGATCCTAAAATATATATAAATGATTGACATTTGAGCTCAGTCGAAACGACGCAGGAGGGGAAAATGACTTCTCAAATTCTGCATAAAAGGAAAGTTGCCCAACCAGTTTCTTATTCGAAAATCGCATAAGAATATTTGTTGGTTGTGAGAAGATACTGCTATGATTCATTTAAGAAAAAGTTCACTAGAACGTGCCGGAATTCGAAAATGGAAGAATCGGAATCTATTAAGAACACAGTTTATCGTTCCAAGACATTGTTACACGTTAGTCGGAATCCAACATCTATCATGCGAATATGGAATTAATTATTTCAGGTAGATCACACTGAACGCTATGAAGGATGTGAATATCCTGCAGGGCTCCACTAATGCCTGAGGGAACAGACATGTTGCCAGGTTGGTAATGCAGGGTCTTACAGCCTACTAATGGACCGCGAGTTAGAAGGTGGGCTTGTTTGCAGCACGATAAGTATACGCACGGAGTGCGATAACGTTGTTATTGTGACGTCCCCTGACATTGTGGTATACAAACAAGCGACGAATGTGGTGTATCCAATGACAAAACTGGATACAGGAGTAGCACCACATTGTTTTTTCAGAAGAGTCTCAGCTCTGCATGTAGCATCAGGATGGGCATGCCCATGTGGGGAGGATCTGCTTGCTATTGCTATCGCCACATAAGGGCTCTGAATCTGATTCAGTGGTGTAAATAGCCATTGGGTATGTGACATAAACACTTCTTGCTTGTTCAATAATCTGAATAGTAGCCGCGTTACATTTCTAAGATCTTAATGCTGGTGAATATGCTCTATTTTGTCCTCGGAAACATCTTTAAATAAGATAACACAAGGCTGCATATTGCTCCTCGCGTCCTGATCTACAAGAACATATAGAATGTTCGATTGTTATCTTGGCCAGCACGCTCTCCAGATATCTCTCTCTCCTCAATGAAAACATCTGATCACATGAGTTGCTTAGAGATTGGGGGTTGCATCTTTGCAGCCTCTACGATTGCTGAAGTGTGGCACAGACTTGAAGTAGCACAAAATAAATACCCTTATTTGTAACCGAAGGCTAGTTCAACCTTATATTTAACCGACTCAGATCCGTTTTACCGTATATTAATTTCAGACCTTATATTCCACAAAATGCATACAAATTTAATTATACTTTCCTTCTCTATGCTATATATATACAATAAATAAAGTATTCCTCACTCGCGTGTACCTATGAATAATCTACTTTCATGATGTATGCAATAAAATTTTGAAGCTTATACATTTGTCAACTCCTACGCACTGAACGTGTTTCATTCTTAAAATATTCTTCAATTATGATGTGTTTAAGCATGAAATACTATTACACTTACCTATTACATTCAGATTTCTTAAAACGCAAATAAAAATTAAATGCTTACAGAGAGTATGGTTGTTATTTAAATGTGTAAATAACATTTTTTTTCAGAGGAAAATTTAGAAAAATAATAGGTAATTCAGTCGGTTAATTTTTTTCTCTGCCTTCAAATTAAATCGAATAATTACAGGGCGGTTTCTTCCATAGTACCTTTATTACGTTCATTTTACGCATCATAATTAATTACATTACGGAACTGAATTAACATTAAACGCTTCGTGTTAAGTTTTCTGCACGCCATCAGAGAGTTCTTAACTCAATTTTAAAAGGATATCGTTATGTCTACGAATTCGTCAAGTCTACAACCATCAAGCGATTTATATTCTAGATGGGTAACAAAACGGAAGTCCACTAATCACGAAATATTAGAGGATTGCCAAAATTTTATGTAGTATTTTTTTCCTTTTCAATGTCAGACAGAAAAAAACTCTAAGGACTAGTCACCCAAATCTTGTTATTAGATTAATTTCATTCTAATTCATTTTTAAAAACTAATAATAATATTGTTTTTACATGTGTAATACGTTTCAAAAACTTTTCATGCAACACACGCTACATAATGCAATCCAAGCTACACGCTAATGCATTTCAAACCTTCCTTTTTTAATTTTTTTTCTATAATTTTTAATTACATGGATTAATTCAATAATCAATGTTAACTGAAAAAAAAAACATTTCAGACTGGTAGCAAATTTATTATCTAACCATCAATGATATTCTTTTCAAAATGCTTTCTTGAATTCCTACAGTCATTCATACGTTTATGATGTTAAAAATTTCATTTCATAATGACTGTTTTCAATTCATTTTTCTGTTTTACACTGTCGATTTTATTTACCTAATATGCTAGCCTCGAAATGCTACAAATGTAGAAAAATCTATCATTTTAATTGTAATTTTTTGTAAATATTTGCAAGAAGAAACAAAAAGAAAACTATTTTATTTAGTTCATCTCTTATTTTTGTTTTAATTTTATTATTGTTTTACTTCATTGACCTTTCAAAAACATTTAAGGAAATATTTTTTTTAAATATGCGATTATTTTTAATTTTAAAATTAAATTTTGCATATGATAATAAAGCTATTTAAGTCAGTGCACTAATATGTATATTTGATATTTCGATATTTTTTTTCTTCCTTTGAATAACAAAAGATATTAATTTTTAATTAAATCAGGTACTATTTAGCACTTGAATTAGTATAATTATATGAAATATTCTAGTTTTGAATTCATTTATTACTATTTCATATTATTTTGAGTTCAATAGCTTGTACGCGGACTTCAAAAACTCGGAAAAGAAATAAAAACACAATTAATTACTGTATTTGAAACATGATTTCTCATACAAAGCTCCGAACTTAAATTCTTTACAGCTGCATTATTTAAAATTAGCTTCTAAAATAATTAAAAACAAGTGTCCATAATAATGCTATGTTTGACGAAGAAGAGACAACTTTGATAAGAGGGAGATATATCAAAATAACTAAACTTAGCTAAAAATTGAAAACTACATTTTTTCATTAATTTTAGCATTTTATCAGCATAAAAGTTGTACACGTGCTCTGCCTAAAAAATTAATATTATAATAAAAACTACGAATCAAAGCTAAATCGTGGGGCAAAAGTTTGTGAAGGTATTGAAACTGAGGAAAAAAAGATTGAATTTGTGAGTTAGAAATACTTAAAGATTAATTTGTAATTAATATTATATAATTTTAAGAAATTAATATTACAGAAAAATTAAAATGTAAATAGTACGAGTATGGTAATATCACTTTACCAGAGAGCACCTCCATTAATTATTGATAACAAAAAAAGTCACGAAACCATTTTCTCCCAAATAACTATTAAAACTTATTATACATATTTTTTATTGAGAATCTTAAATATTTTATGTTGATTCTCAAATCTCTTTAAGGCAATATGGTACCATCTTACAATTTTTTTATTTTTAATATTTGATATTTGGTTTTAATTGCATTTTATAAAGGTTAGTATTTAATAAAAATTACATACAAAAAAATTTTTATTTGTTGCAAAATGTTTGTAAAATTTAAATTTTTTTGAACTTTTTTAAGCATTTTCTAAATCCCTAAGGCTTTTTTAAATATGTCTCTTTCTTTCAAAATTTTTTTCCAAGTGCCTTATAATATACTACATAAAACTGTGCATGGGTTCTGCTGCTGCTCTTTAATTTATTATTTTTTTTTTGTAGTTAAACTTCCAAAAATTCTCAAAAAAACATTACTTTTGATTTTGAAATTTTTTTAAAAAAGTACCAAACATGTTAGAGCTAATTCCATGCACAGTTTTACGAAACATACATTTCAGAACATGCATTAAAAATTTTGAACCCATACTACAATTATCAAAAAAGCCTTAGGGTTTTGAATAACAGTATATGTACAAAAATTCAACATGGAGAAATATGAGTTTGAAGTTTTCATTCCATGAATAGCATGATATAATATTTATCGAATAGTCTGAAACTTTTATGACATGTTAATTAGCTTATTTAAAACTATTTACCATAAAAAAATTGCACAAATGTAGAAAAATTAAACAGTATACTGCCATAATGAATATATAGGAAAAAGAACGAATGAAAGATCAATATTTCATAAAATTTATCTTAATTATTATTTAAAAAAATAAAATACAAACACTTCAGAGCTAATTCCATGCTCAGAGCAAATGCCCAACATATACAAAAGATATTTATGCCTTTATTTTTTTTTATTTGTATGATTTTAAAAGCCTTCGCATGTTAAATATTGTACACGAGTAAAAGAAAAATCAAATAGCAATTTATAGGTAAAATATATCAAAAGCTAAGAACTGCATATGTGCATTTGTTTAAATAAATATTTTGAAATATTTTAATAATAAAAGTGTTGAATTTCACACAAATGGGATACATATATATATCACCAAAAACAAATATATAAAAATGGGAGAGTTTTTCTATTCTTGCGAATTAGATTTTTAATTATCTGAGTTATGAAAAAATGAAATTTAATATTTGATCTTTGGGAGAATCCGTTTTGAAGTTTAATTTCATTCATAATAATATCATAAAAAGCACGCACATTTTTTAAATCTTGACCAAATGCATTTGATCTTCAATAAACAATTCACAAACTAGAATTTTTGCATGAATTGCACAGTTCTTTCTTGAAATGATTTGTCACTGCATATATAATGTCAGTCTCATATGTGCGTGGTAGAAAAATAGTTAATTAATTTTTTATCAGGCTCTCTTTTCTAGCAGATAATCTGAAATGTGGGAGTGGCAGTTGCTGTCCAGCATCAAATATTGCTCCATAACTTGATAAAGAAAATGCAGGTAAAGATTTGAAATTTTGCAGGCATGTTTATAAAGATTTGAGGTATCAAATAAGCCAATAAAAAATTTTTCGACAGTTTAATGATTTTTAGGGTACCATATCGCCTTAATATGTTATATATATATATATATATATATATATAACTGTATTGTCTTTTTAATTAAGCACTTTTCTTCATTATAAGATGGTTTATTATTATTATTATTATCAATTCGCATAAGCTATCTGACTACCTTAAAATTGTGAATGTTCCCAAAAATTGCCAAATTTTTTAATGATTTTATTTATGAAACTAATAAGACCATCTTATTAATTTCATAAAAATTCCAAGTTCATTATTTTCCGTTCACTAGAACAAAAACTACATGTGTTTTAGTAAAAGCAGATGCCATTAGTTTAAGCAAGATGTCATACTTTAAAACGCGTTTTACTCGAAATGTGATTTTTTGAAAATGCTCAAACAAGGGCACCGATTGCTAAACAATTTTTGAAAATAATGAACTGAAATTTTTTGTGTATGTTCTGTATAATAGTAGAAGTGTTTTAACCTTCAGATTTATCAATCACTGTTTTATTACAAAATTTACAGTCCCTTATGTTAATATATTCCCTTATTTTAAGCAATTTTACGTAATAACTAAGATAAAGTGCTCGAGTTTTTGTAAAAATTAAAATATCTCTTATCCTAAAGGTCTTTTAAAATGGAATAGCAAATAGCAAAGAAACACAACAAAATTGAATATTTGTTCATAAACTTTTGATACAGAATAGGCACTGTTTGTGTTATTTTTTGTAAATTTTTACGAATATTTTTCCATTTTAGTAACAATAATTTCTTTATATCTTCTTAATTTTAACATATTTTTCTTAAAATGTACTGAACAAATCTAAAAACCACAAAAAAATCCCCATATCTCCATTTTTTTTTAAAAAAAGTTGTCGCATGTAGTACCTTAATACATCGTTTTTAACGTTATTATTTCACATAACAAACAAATGAATTTTACTATGCATATAATTTATTTTTAGAAAAAAAAATTTTAACATTACGATTTACTTGAAATTTCAATTGTAATTTTTTAAATATGTCATCTTTATTTATATTTATTATTGAGCTTATTGAAATGTTTATTAATACTTAACGCAACTTGTTTTTCCTATTATTATTAATAATATCTCTAAATTTATTGGGCTGATTATGCTTGTTTTTTGCATTAAATTCATAATTCATAAGTCATAAAAACCCATAATTTAATTACTTTGACAATTAATAATTCCATGTCAATAATAAATTATAGTTACAGCACGATCACTGAAATAATTCGATAATTGTATTCATTCATAATACATAGATTTTAAATGAAATTTAGAAGTTTGGGGAGAAAAAGTTTTTATATATAACACGAAAACAAACAGTGTAATTACAACGTGGACGAAACAAGAGAGAGAATTAATATCCGAGAGCGAAATAATAACCATGTAAGTTACCTTTTGTAAGTAATGGAACCATGTAAAACAGGAATTTTTCCTCTCGTGTTATTTGGCGAGTTTAATCCTTGGCGAGTTTTCAAAGCAGCGGCCCCGCTGTAGTGATTTCTCCTTGGGTATCCACTCACTCTCCACGAATAAAACGACAAGCTAAGGCTCATAAGCAAGATAGAAGCTAAAGAAATGGAACTGTCAACTTAGATTTTCGCCCGACTCCTGGAACATGACAGTCATAAGCAAACGAACAATTTTCGTTCTAAAATCGGGCTGACGATTGTCCATTTCCTAAAAAAGAAGTATATGGTGAGTATACTTTTTTGCTTCACTTTTAGATAGTTTTATTAAAAGGAAAAGTCAAAAAAGTGTTTCTCCGTGATTTAAACTGTTGTGAACTTTTACACTCAAATGATAACGGAAATTTTAGTAAACTTAAAGAAATTCAGTAATAAAACTGAAAAGTTTGATTTATTTTCTAAAAATTTACTTTGTGTTTGTGCAGTTCTATTGAAAATAAAGGAGATAGTCAAGAAATTACTTATCCATTATTATCTCATATGTATGGGTTTTTTTTATTTAAAATACAAATAAAGGTTTGAATATCACCTAAACCGATTACAATTTTATTAATTTCATTATAAAATATCTCCCAGGTAGAAAAATAAATTTACAAAATAAATGCAAGAATATAATTTTTTACGCAAATATAGTACTCATTAAGATATCAGTTTACTTTTTGATCAACTTGTAGGTTATTGTATTACTTAACTCAATAAATATTTTAATTAAACAAGCATACTTTTTTTCAAAAGGTAATTATGCAAATATATTTACATTGACTTCTTAATACTTTTTAATGTTCTTACACAACCTTTAGATTGCTTCGAATTTGCTTATGTTTCTTTAATTTCCCCCTTTACAAACTACACGTCTTACAAGCCGCAAATGCCAAATAATTTATATATTTCTTAAGTCATGTTATCCGTGCATAAGTCTATTATCAAGACATAAATTCTATCTTTTGACTAGGTAATTTATCGCAGTTTGAAAATCATTTTGATCAGCAGTCGTTTTTATCACTTGCTATAAATTTGATTATACTGATTTGACCAAATCTAAAATTATTTTCGAACATCTTTTTTTCCTGTAAACTCATTGAGAAACTTTAAAACATTGTATTTTGTCAAAACGTTATTCTTTCAAAAAAAAAAAAAATACAATATATAATTATCTCTGAATTGTAATTTAAAATTAAGAGATTCTGTTGACAATAATTTACGTATTGCTTTAGAATAACTTTAATTCGAAAAAAAGACTTCATTTTTAAACTCAAAAAGTATCCTGTAACCAACCAAAAATTATTTTATTATATATTCTTAATTCTTTAACAATGAAACAGAAACTTCAAGGTGAAAATATGTTATTGATTATCTAAAAATAAAAAAAATATGTTGTGAATTAGATTACAAAAGAATTATTGTATTTATACAGAATGATATAAATATTGTTTTAAAATTTATTTACATATAAATCAGCGAAGTACCAATGCATCGTTTTATTTAAATTTAAAAAAGTAAAAAAGTAAGAGAATGTTGGAACTACAATTTGGAACTCTAACAGGAAAAATAAGGTGACTAAATAAGATTACTTTGAGTAACCTATAAGAAAGAATATACAAATTATTACGATTCTTAAAAATTATTTCTAAAATATATTTTTTTAATCCCTGGATTATATAAATATTTTCACAATTACTTCATAATTCCTTCCAGAACGGTTGTTCACCATTTCTATATTTTTCAGCTTACTCTCTCAAATATGCTTTTTCTAACAAAATTTCGAAGAATTTTTGAAGTAACTTTATAAAAATCTCTTTATTTTGTAGGTTCTTTTGTTTATTATATACTTTTGCAACTGAAAACGAATTTGGTTACGCTCTTGCTTCTTAACAATATAAATGTATATAAATAACAATATAAAAATAAAGAAAATTGCTGTAAATTTTCAAAAGTGAAGACTATTTTTAGCTGATTATTTCTGTATGAGTGATGGAAAAATAAATACTCCACAAATAAAATTGGGAAAGTAGATAGCACAATAAGGAGCCCCATTAGCAAACAGTTTCAATCCACCTTTTCATTGAAACTTACATTACCATTTTCGGAAACTTCTAAGAAGAACAATTTCATTAAAAAAAACTTATTAGGATTATAAAAATCTAAGTTAATTAAAGTAATATGAATCTTAGGAATCACACACACAGAGATCATTTTTTATCTTTTGCAAAAATTTCGAAAAAGGAAGGTTTGTATTTAACAATTTTTTTTATATAGTGCATTGAAAGTTATTTATACACGTATATATACACAAATAAGATAAAGGTACCTGTAAAAGGTTCTAAGAAGGTAAACGCATAAACTTCTCGAATCTTTTTCATTTTCATTTTAAAATAGAATTCACAGAAAGAAATTCAAAACTTTCTTTTTCGTTCATATCACTTTTTAAAATATTAGGATCTTAAATAGCTTTTAAAGAGCTTTGTCATCTTCAGTTTTTGAATTATATTTCTTAAAAAACGGATATATGTATATATATATATATATATATATATACGTCTCAGGAACATCTTATTACAATTAATTATAAATCATTAATTATACCGCCGTATTTGCATTTGTTAAGGCTGTCGACTGAAATTAAGAACTTTAAAAAAGCCTCTGAAATACTTTATTATGACATGTATTTAATGAAAATTATAAATGGTTGCAAAATATATATTCTATAATGATCTGATAATCTTTAGGTTTTTTTTATGTAATAAATATGGTTGTTATATTTTTAAAGTACTATTTTTGTCGGGAATATTCAGAATTAGAAATGGAAACTTTTATATTGAAAATGAAACCAAGTATTATCCTAATTCAAAACTTTAAAATTTCGTAATTCTGAGAAAATCACAAATTTTATTACTTCTCGTATCTCTTTATCCTGCAAATTTTAAAATCTTCCAAAATTGCTTAGTTTTGAAAATGCATAAAAAATGTATTTCTACATCCTAATAAGTTAAAACGTAGCTCTATTTTTAAATTTTTTTATCGCATATCGTTGTCGGTGCAGCGATACAGCAGTTACGAAATGTTTTTTAAGATTATACCTGCATTGTTAATCTTAAGGTGTTTTTAATCCAAATCTGAATAGAGCAGTGCTTCTCAAACTTTCAATATTTGCGACCCAATATTCAATCATAATTTTCATCTCGCCCCCTCCATACAATACCAATGTATTGAATTCAATAATACTATACTCTGATGCTAAAACTACAATACGACTTAAATCTTTTAAGTGTCACCGACGTATATAAACGTCTCGCTCAGCCAAAGTGTTAATTGCCCTGGACGTATATATACGTCTTTTCAAAGTACGATCTTTTCTGTGCACTGCTATCCGTAAAATTATTCCGAAGGCTTTGGAATGCAATAAAAGGACCTGGACAGTGTGTTTGCGAAGAATTTACTTATTTCAGAGGATTTGCTTATTTATCCCTTTTCTTCCCTCCCCAATGCATCCCATACGCACGCCTACGTGGAAAATGGTGGCATTGGGGAGTGAATCGCGTAACTTTTAATCAGCAGCTAAGGGATTAATTATAAACCGTACAAATTATCAAGATAAGTGTTAATTTCTGTAATAACTTTATATACGTCAAGACCGAGGACACTGGTAATAATTTAACTTGTTCTTAATTTAGTATTGTGTGTTAAAAATTAATTATAAAATACATATTGTGCAGTACTAATATATTTATAAGTGTATTATATCAGTGCAAATGTGTATTTTACTTTTTATTAGCTCAGAATGTATTTTGTGTTTGTTTACTTTCAGAAAATCAGTATTTCTTAAAAATAATCTTTTGTTTTTGACTTTTTAATATGCTCGCACCCCCTTCGTAAAGTTATCATGCCCCACAGTTTGGAATAGAGGGTTTAAATAACTCAGTGACGCAACAGATCATGAGGGTCGAGGCCTACTGCGCCCATCTCAGTATTCATGACCTTAGGCGCTGAAATGCAGGAACAGATGTTCTGGTCAGATGATCAGTCTGACGCGAACCCAGCAGTGTTTAATTAAGAAGCAAACCTGGTACTCATTTATTGACTTACTGAAGAGATGAAAGGCAGAGTCGACCTTGCCCAGCCCTGGATTTGAACCCCGTACCTGTCGCTTGATAACGAGAAATGCTACCACTGGGCGGGTGTCATAAGGTTTATATTTATATATATATATATAAACTTTTTTTCAGACAAAACAAATAATGATAGCAGTTGCCAATAAATTACAGGGGGACGTTAATCATAAATAAAATAAAATCAGAAACAAAATACTCAACATTAATTTCATATTTTGACAACATTAACGTGTGGAGGAAAAAGTATATTTTATTCAATTCTCCTTTCTGTTTAAGTCAAATAATTATTTTCTGAGTAAAATAGGTCCAATGTTCAACACCTATTAATTTAAAGGCAATAGAAACGTTTTCTTTACATATCGAATGCGTATGTGTACAAAATGCTTTTAGTTTTTAAGTCCACTACAAGATGAATCATATAAATTTAATAGCTTCAAAATGCCACGTTAATAAAAAATCAATAAGAATTTAAAATTATACTGAGACAATTTCTTAAATAGAGAATTTTTTATTCTTTAGTCTTGTTTCTTAGAATTAAGTAAAGAACCTTAAAATCATTATTAAACATATGTTGTCAAAGAGAATATTGATTTAATGATGTTGCTTGAGACACATTAAAGTTAATTTTAATCGTTTGCTTAAGTTTCTTCAATTAAAATGAATTTCGAAAATTATTATATCATGTGCAATAAATTGATTAAATATATAATTTAATTAATTTGGATATAAAGTAAAAGAGCACTTTTGTCATAAAAATTGAAGATAAAAAGAAATTAATTAAGTCATAACACACAACTTCAAGCTCTTTACTTTTTCTTAGATTTTAGAAATTATTTATATTAAGAACATTATTTCATTAATCTAAAAATTATGTTTAGTATTTATATGAAGAAATAAATGCATATTTTTTAATAAAATAAAATAATATCATTCAACATTTAATTATTTATTTGATGTTTTGTGAATAAAAACTTCGAAATGATAAATAAGTCCAATATACTGCTAGCTAATTTCGAAACCAATAATTATTTTTCGATTTGTAATCTTAATTCTATTTTATACGCTTATTTTGCATTTGGAATGGCTAAGCCACAGATGGACCTTTATATAATTGAACTGCACTGATGTACACCTGATCTTGTATTATTATATGTAAAACTCATTATTTTATGTAAAAATATCGGTTAATCTAAAATGTAAAATTCATAAATAACATCAAATGAACGTCATTTTTTCTCATTTAATATTGACTCTAATGTCTTTAACAGCTGCATATATGTATGATTTTAATTACAAAGATCATCAAATTCTACTATTTGTTTCGAATAAATTGAAAACTTTTAAATACAGATGAGGAAATCCTCAAGTTAATCTCACCAAAATTCTTATATCTTATTAACCCGCTAATTCCAGATATTCTTTTTAAGCTTTAAAATAAAGGTTTTAACAAAATTTCAATCATTAAATTTCTAATTATGAATCAAAACTGTACTATGTTAGTCAAAAAGTTATTTTGTTATTAGATTCTAATAGAAAAATAGAAACTTTCAGTTAGTCATTTAATAAACTAATGCTTAAAAATAAATTATTATTTTTTCAATACAAAACTATTTATATCTAACTATACACATTCGGATTTTTACCTAATTAACATTAAAAAAATTATACTCATATCTACCACGCACAAAAATTATTGTATTCTTTTTCTTAAGAGAAAACATATTGATATATATATGAATAACACATAAAATGTTATTTTAAATGTTTTTTTTTAAATAATCAGTATGACCATCGCTGCACTGAATGGATGCATAAGAGTATGTGATCGTGCTGTCATCTTACTGGAATAGTTTCTTACCTTTGTAATTATTTACTACCCCAACAATAATAAAGCCGTAGGTATCTGACTTCTTCATATGGGATGCATTTCATTTATGTTACAGCTATAAAATAAAAATAAGATCAGCAATTCTATTTATTGTTTGGGAAAAAGTTATCCGATTGCGAACCCCAAGCAAATTCAATTTTGAAACTGTTTTACTGAATTAAGTTGTAAGGGAACCGGGGTGCGCAAAGGAGAGTGGGGTGGATCCAGGGGTTCCGGACCCTCCCCCCCCTCTTTAACTGAACTTTTACAACAAAACTGCACATAAATTCTTCTGCTTTCTGGTAGTATTCTGGTAATTATTTATTCAATAATTTATTTTTTACTGTTTTTTGTTCCCGAAAATCGATAAAATCAAAAGATATGTTTGGCAGCGTTTTAGTGTATGACACAAAAATGGTGGATTTTTAACCCTCGACCCCCCCTCCTGAAAACCCTTGAAAAATGCCTGTGAGCGTCACTGTAAGGGAAGTAGTTACTATAAGTGGTGAGGATTTTTATGTAATATTACATGCTCTCAAGAATAGCCTTTTTAAATGGTCTCAGAGTATGTTTGATTACTATTTTGATGAATATATCTGTTTATATATGAATAGAATGAGTAAAATGAAGAGGAAATAATTCCTTTTAAAGGACGAACCTTTTTTTTCTATCTCTGTATTGAAAGTTATCTCAAGCCATGATACACAAAGTTAGTGAATTATGTTGGGGACAGGGAGCATTTTTTGTTATATTAGAGACAGGAGAGCAAGGGTTTGGCTTAAGTTTCTCCAATACATGATCGTATCATTAGCGCCAGATTAAAACAATTCTTTAAATCATTTTCTCTTTAAAATCATGTAGTTTCACTCATCGCCTTCTTCGAAGTATGTAGCTTGTTTCATTACTGCAAATGTTCTTATAATTTTATTAGTGATTATTAAGAGAACAGGTGTGTTCGGTATTCCACTGGATGACATTATATTTAAGTCTTGATCCAATGCTTCCGCTGTTGTTTCTCGTCTAGAAAACTTGGTTGTCGAAGCATGAGAATTGCATTAAAAAAAATTTTTATATCCCATGTACAGTTTGTTCTTAGTATCGAAATGTCATACTAGTAACCAGCTTATAAAAGAAAAAGGTAGAAAAATGTAGCGAAAAAACTAATGAAATGTTTAATAAATATGCCCATTTTCATTGAAAATGATCTAGCTTATTTTGTTTTCTATACTAACCTAGAGAAATATAATGAGCTAATGGCAATAGACCTTAGAACTTCAAGTCAAATTTAGATAACAAAGTAGGAACTGGAGAGAGTGAATATTTACGTCGCATTATTCAGCTACTCGAGGTCTTTTGGCAATGAACCACATATTTTTGAACTATGGTCAAGTGACAAGGACAAACTTCCACACCACCCCAATGGGAGGACATATGAGTCTCAGCATGTTTAACGTCATTTTCCAAGCTTCTCATCATGCTTCATGAGGAATAAGATCCAAACGATTTAAAAGTGGATAACATTCTTCTGCATATTGTTCTTTACGATGATTCGTGGAATCAAATTTCGAACATTGCAACCCTTTTTTTTCTACTAGAAAGTTAAAGTATTCTCTCTGGGGAGGGTTTGGTTATAAAATAAGGTAATACATCGTATATATTCGATAATTTGTATGAATTTTTCTATTGATAGATGTTATTTCCACATAATTTATAATTCCAAATAACCGAAAAGTGTATAGAGCAGAGGTCGGGAACCTATGGCACGCGTGTCAAATGTGGCACGAGGTACAATTTTCAGTGGTTCTTTACTAAGTTATCATATGAGGTTATAAATCGCCTTATCTCTCCTGCGCGAGAATCATACATTTTTTTCTCTCCTTTCTTTCGGTTTTCGTCACACTGCTATGTATGTATTCAGTATAATTTCAGTTGAAAATAGAATTTATAGTTTCATGCACATATAATGCGCTGAGCGCTACTTTTAATTTTACGACACATTTTTAGTTTTATTTGTGAAAACCTATATTTATTTGTATAATTATTGTGACCATTCATACCTATATACTTAATTCAAATGGAAACTGAAAAAGAAAGCTTGATGTTAGTGGTTTTCAAGATTCTTGGCTGAATGAATATGGATTTGTACAACATAAATTGTGCTGTATTAATGTGTTACATCGTGACAGCGTCGTATGTAGTACGTCAAACGAACAAAAACATTTTCAAACTAAACATCAGTCCACATTTACGAATGCTGATAAGAAATGTGATTATAAAAATACATGTTTACTGTGTGTGTGTGTGTGTGTGTGTGTTGTGTGTGTGTGTGTGTGTGTGTGTGTGTGTGTGTGTGTGGTGTGTGTGTGGTTATAAATAACATCTTTATTCAAACAATTGGAATGAAACCCAAGGCGACTCAATATAATTTCACAGTTCCTCATTGTATGCTGCCAAAGGCAAACCTTTCACATTTGGCGAATATACAAATGATATCTATTAATATGTATATAAATATCTTTAAATGATGCATAATTAATATATAATAAAACACTAAATATCCGTATTTTTAATCTCCATTCCTTAAATTTGCAAGTATTACCGCAAGAATTGTATTTCAAATATTTCTTACTGTGCGGCACCCAGGATAATTCCGACAGATTTGTTTGGTCACACTACATCTGTAAGGTCACCGAACCCTGGTACAAAGTGAGATATCTTATTTTAGGTATCTTTTCAAATATCCAATATATTTTGGTTAAAAAATTACAAGTCTATTGCTATGAATTCTTTGAATATACTCTTAGTTTATCTCTATACAGATATTATAGTTGAATAAAAGTAGATTTTTTCGAATATTAAGAATTAATGGGGTAGTAATACTTTTTTTATAAAATGAGGTTTTTCTAACAAAAACAACCTTTTTGGAAATGTTTCTTTCAATTTTTTAATTCTAGAATAAAAACTTTATATAAGCAGAAATATATATAAATATTGTGTCAGAAGAATTTTTAGTAAACTCATCAAAAATTTCTTTAATGAGTTTGAAAAAGTTTCTAATATTATTCTTATCGGTTCTATTTTTCTCCTCTTTCAATGAATCAACAGGGTTTTTTTTACATTTTAATTGTATTTTTAATAAGCTAAAAAGCTTGAATTTTCATAAATACTCTTGAAGTAACTTATTAAAAAAACTCCCTAACTCCTCCCTGCTTATTAGTCTTAAAAATACATCTCAGATGTTTCATTTCTATAAGAGTGTCCAAAATTTAGTTTTCAAATTATAATAATGTCCTATTCTCTCTCACCACGTTTAAAAAATATCATAAAATATTTCTTCTGAAAATTTTTTGTTAGACTTATATATAATTTATATCACAATTTAGATTCTTGCAAACAGACGCCGACACTTAATAAAGAATATAATTAAATACAGTAGAACGTCGTTTATCCGAATCCATTGGGACCGGACACTGTTCGGATAACAGAAAACCGAATGCGATCCATGCTGTATATGAAACCGGATACTATACGAATATTGAAAATCATCACATGCGGAAACGTATACATCCTCTCACTTGGAAACAAACTGTCCTAATATTCCGCGCAAATGTTTACCAAATCACACAACTGAAATTTCCCAAATATCCCTCACGTTGGGTTTTCCCGTCACTTTTGGCCTCACGCAAAACAACTGTTGAGCATTGCACTGTTCAAAAACGAATCCGGACTTTGGTCCGGATATTTGACGCTCCAGATAATAAACGTTCGGATTAACGAAGTTCTACTGTACAGTAATACCTAGACTTATACACTACCCTGACTTACGCGAATTCGGAGTTACGTAATTTTCAAAACTCGTTGATTCGTCCCCCCCCCCCATCACATTGAAGCTAACAATAAGATGAAATTGCTAACTTGGGATTGAAGAATTTGTTGATTTTACCGGCAAATAAATTTAGAAGTGGACAGTGATGATGGTAAAGAACTGCTGGATTCCCACGATCAGGAGCTGACAATTGATGAGCTCATAGAAATGCATGAGAAAGAGCAAGACATTGAAGAACTTGAGTCTGTAGACCCAGTTCAATCAGAAGGGGTTACAAAGATTACAAATTCTAAAAATGCATACTCCAACGAAAAGAGCTTATTTTGTTTTAACAAAACAAGAAATAAAAAAAAAAATTATTAGCATGCTACGAGGACATTTTTTCGGTAGAAAAAAAAAATCTTTGAAAAAAAAAACCTGCAGACTATTTGTTAAATTTTATGAAACCTTCTTCACATCAAAAAACCTTCGATCCGCGATTTTGTATTTGTGTTATGTAAGATTTATTAAATATGGTTTTTTTTGCCCTAAATTATTTACTTTCGTCTCCGGCCCAAACTAAAAATAATTTGGAAGTGTAGTATGCGAGATTACACCCCTCTCCCAACTTACGCAAATTCTAGTTACGCTGTTATCACCTACAATCCCACCTATCGCGTAAGTTCTGTAATTGACAGATTGATTTCTTATTAATAACGTATTCTAAATCAATACAAGAGTTTCAGGCTTCATAATCTTAAGTTACGCTCAATTATGAGGATGATACCTGATTTGTCTTCTGTCTCTCATCCTGTTCTCCAAACTTACATACCACTCTTACTTGAGAACTTTGAGCATCTTTAGATTTCACGTGCATCACCCAGCGAGTCTTTAGAGGCACCAAGATTCGAATCCATGAATTAACATAAGCTGACTTCGAGTTTATGATGATGGTTACTAGAATAAAGCGGACGATTTCAGTAAGAAATTTAAGATATAAAACATTGAAATTTAATCATAGGTCTTTCGTTAATATTTTCTTTTTCTTGTAATAAATTGGGTTATATATATATATATATATATATATATATTAAATATCCTTTTATTAATAAATTAAATATCCTACAGAACAGAGAAAGACGAAACTCTGAAATTAAAAACCCTTAACATAAAACCAAAACCAATGTATAAAAAAGTCAGTTGACCAAAATGGAATGTATATATATAGATTCTTACAAAGCTCAGTGGAATTTTCTAAAAAAAAGTCAATGGGATCATTTAAAGGTTAAAATTTTATTTTCAGTGAGAAGTCTAAAGTTGGAAAAATATTATTTATAGAATCACATCAAATTGACGTATAGAATGAGCATAAAGTTCATAAAATAACACGAGACTTTTGGTTCACTTTACTATATATAACATTTCTATTATCATACTCATATTCAGAAATATCTTTCAAAAATTTAAAAGCTGGTGTAAGATGATATATTTTTAAATATTTTTCTTATTTCATCATTATATGTCATTTTTCTAGTAATATTAAACCCCTCAGGGGGCGCACCTTCTTTAGGTGAGTACGGGTGTCACAATCCCGAGGTTCCCTAGTGATCTTTTCCTTTTCCCACGGGGTTTACTGTCTTTGGTAAACACGGGCTTCACGAACCCGGGGTACCCTAGTGATCCTTCTCTATTTTCGACCCTCTTTCTTATCATTCAATTCATTCTTTCTTTCTCTTCCCGTCTAGACCACAGATATTAAAACAAATGTTTGGCGCAGTATAGCCGAAATCGGCTCTTGCGCCAATATACCCCAAAATCACTCACTCTAGTAATATTAAGAATTACTATACCTTCTGTAACAGACGAACGAGTCTATGGAAGAAAGACTCAGATTTCCAGTTGTTTTTGTCATGTTGCTGTAGAAAGTTTTAGTTTATTAGGTTACATAGTTTACTTTAAATAACTCTTTAATTGAGATGCCTATTATATTTAGAAATAAAATGAGAAAAATGTGGTCTCGATACTCTTTCTCATTTCATCAAAGTTAGTTTTCTCTATAAGTTTTGCCCGGTCGTAAATTTATATTTCTTTTTTTATGCGACATTTTATTAAGAGATAATTCCTTCTTTCAATATTAATTCGAACTTGCTTTCAATTTAATTCGAGGTTTAAATATCGGGAAATAAATTACAATAATGTGGGGGGAAAGTATTTAAGGGGACATGGTACGATTTAAGCAAAAAATTTTAATTTAAGTATTTTCAAACATTTTTTGGTTGCCTCCTATGTGTGTATACTATGTAAAACAGATTCTGGGCTCAAAATTTCATAAAAAGATATATATTTAATTTTTTAAGGAAAGAACTTCAAATTTGTGAAGTGATTTTAAAATGCTACTCCTCCTTCAAAATTTTACGTACACGTATGAAATTTGATTTACAAGTACCTCATACAATGCATAGTAAAAATTGGTATGGGTTTTACGATAACATGATTGATATTCGTACAATACTTCGTTTTATGAATGCGTATTGAAAATTCCTTAAAAAATGTACAAATTCTGAGTTCAATTATTTTTAAAAAAATAAGTATTGCTTTGATTCAAAAATGTATACCAACTTTTGTTACATGTACCATTAGCAATAGATAAAAAAAATTCAAAGCATTTGGCACAATAGAAAAAAAGGCCTTAGCATTTTAAATGAAGACAAACTAGTTATTTTATCTTTCCGAGATAAGTAAGCTTAAAGTTTTGATTTGCCATAGGAATGTGAATAAAAACGAACGCAAAAGCTATCATAATTCTGTGTTTTTTTTCGTTTAGAGCTTACAAATTTTGTCAGGTTATAAAAAAAGTATATAAAAAATAATTTAAGCTAAAAAAATTAAATTTGATTTTTTGACCGATTTTTGTCAATTGAACCGTATTGTGTCCCCTTAAATTAATGTTCACTGATTTCTCACTTATCATTTCCAAATAATTAGCAAATTTAGAAGATTACTTTCTACTTTTTTGTGCGCAGCTGGAGACCAGCCATATAGAGAGGCTGATGCACGTTAAATCTATCGAGGCTCAAAGTCCCCCCCCATTGGCGTAGAGTGGTAGTTTGGAGAGGGGATGCCAGCTCAGGTGCCGTCTTCGTCACTTGGCTATGGTTAAAAATTACGAGATTCGTCGCCAATGGACCTCGTATTGATTTACATCCCGACGTTAATAAACACTCACTCACTGTTATTAACTGCGAAATACATTGAGCTTAGAACTTTTTTAGCTTTTAGATCTAGATCATGTAAATAATACATCCTAAACATGACTAACTTGAATATATATTGGGATCATATATAGGTTTCATGTAAAATAAATGCAAACTCATGTATTTTTTTCATTTATATTTTATTTTATTTTTAAATTAAGATGATTTTTTCTATTGTTGTATCATATTATTTTAATTTTGAAAAAGTTATTTTCTAGTGCCTTTAAAAACATTCTTGTGCATAATACCCATTAGTAGTAAATAAAATATAATTATAAATTACATGCGTTATATTATCAAATATAATTGCCATTTTTTTTCTAAGAAACTTTAAATGAATTTAATGTTTTCCTATTTTCAATATAACTATTGGTTTAATGATAGGTTAATATCATTCGATCATGGAATTGCTTACTGTGTTGTTAGTGTTTTCCAAGTTTCACAAAACATAAGCTAAGTTATTTATTATCAATGAATTAACACAATTTTATACATGATCTAGTTATGATGCTTGGAAATTATTATTTTTCAATTTTTGTGAAATAACATGAACTAAAAGATGGCTAAAAGCCATCAATTTTTTAATCAAACATAGAAAAACGTGCATTTGCATTACTTTAAACACAATAACTTTACATAAAAAAATACTTTTTTCACATTCTCAAATGAATCGCTCTATTTAATGATAATCATCAGTCAATAAAATCACAATGTTTCAAGTTACACGGCATCGGAAGCTGTGAAAGGAAAATAAAGTGCTTTTTTCTCATATCTTTTATTTTTCCCCCTTTTTTTTAAAATAAAAAAAAAGATTTTTACATTAAAAAGAGCTTTCGTTTGTTATCTATCAAAAATATATCGATCATAAAGCACAAATTTCTACATTCGACTGATGTAGAACCTCAATTCGTATCACATTCAGCTCTACAAAATTGGACGTAGCTCTGCAATAAAACGTAATAAATTCGGATCCTCCCTCGTTATAGACATCGATTTAGGAGATAAATAAGGGGAAAAGCAAAATAAAAATGGCTCCACGCTTTCTAGTATCAGACAGAGAAAAAAAATGCTTTTATGTTTCATTTTACTGCGAGCCAAAAAATATCATTTATTTCTCAGTTTCGCCTGAATATAGATCATCAGCTGTTTTGAATTTCAAGTAGCCATACCTGATGTCCACGGAAGCAGGGGGAAAACCTCTGATGACGTAGCTGATAAGAATGTTTTGGGAGAAAGTGATAAAAGAATGAATTTATCCCAAGTTATTGATTGTTGGAGTACTTATACATACATATTTGTTCTGTAAATAAATTCATATTTGTATTTTACATATTTGTTCATAAATAAATAAATTGATTAGTTTATATTAATAATAAAAATTTCTAAGAAATTTATTGGATATTTTACGGCATATTTGGCATTTTAAAAGTAATTTTTTCGTGCGAAAAACTATAGATATATTTTAGCTTTCTTTTATAATATCATAAGCCCGGTTAAGATACTTGTTATATGCTATTTGATTTCATTGCCATGCGAGTATTTCTTGCAAAGTAATGATGAATACGATATTACATAACTTATTTAAATTTAATCTAATAAAATGTGTATAGGAATAGCGGGCAAAGCGTGTATTGTGCAGGCAATCCTATAAACAGGGTGCCCCAAATTCAACGTTAATCGGGCCGGATGAAACGGAGTGAGTGAGAGAATATTAACGTCGTACTGTTCAGCTACACGAGGGGCGACGGACCGTGTAAGTTTGACCCATGGTCAAGTGACGGGGACGACAACTGAGCTGCCCCCTCTCCTAACTACCACACCACACCAACGGGAGGACGTCTGAGCTTTCGACAGATTTAACGTGCATCGCTCACCTATACGGCGGATGAAAGGGAGAGTTCATAACGGGGGAAAATAAAAGATAAAAACTCCAAAGCACTTGATTTCGTAATGACGGGCATATTTTGGAAAATTTGAAAAATTAGCAATAGTTGTTACAGATGGGAAAATAACAAGTCTTGTACCATTTTGTAATTTGAACTCTAAAGGAATCATGTTTTAAAATAACAATCCTAAGGTAATATTTTTGTAATATTTTTCCTTTTATGTAGAGAGTCAAATTTAGGTGACATTTTCTCAAGCAACGTTAATTTGAACTAAACCAGTTAAGTGCCTTATTCGATTTGTAATTATGATTAATAGCATGGATATGTAAGATCACGTTAGTGAAGAAATAACTCTGTGAAATTGTGTTATTTGTGTTCAAGCATTTAATGATAGGAAGGAGTGTGTCAACAGAGATGTTTTTAAAATAAAAAAAAATGGAAGTGATTGTTATGGATGGAAAAGAACAAGTGTTGAACCATTTTGGAATCTTAACGAAATGGGTTACATATTTTGAATAACATGCCTGGTGTTGTATGCGATATTTTTTTTCCTTTTATGGAGAGTCTAAATTAGATGATATTTTCTCAAACTACGTTGATTTTAACTACACCAACAAAAAATTTTGCCCAACTAGTGACTATGATTAATAGTATGTCTGTGTAACATGACATTAGTGAGAACATCTCTGTAAAATTCTGAAATTTGTGGTCACAGTATCAAATAATGTGATAAAAGGTATCAATTTTCCAAATTTTCAAAAATATGCTAGTCACCACTTTTCAAAGTAATATGGAATTTTTTTTCCGGAACTGATATGAACCCCTGTTTCACCTCAGGTCCATTCGAGCTGTGTTTCGGTACACCCTGTATGATAGAACCACAAAAATTAACCGCACTTTCGTAGATTGATCCCGGAGCATGGAGTGGCCGCAGTAGCCAAGTGGTCTAGGCATCGGATCGTGGCTAGAATGTCATGAGTTCGATCCCAGTACCACTGAAGACCCGTCGTGTAGGGTAGCGATGCATGTAAAATCTGGCGAGAGCTCAAACGTCCTCCCGTTGGTGTGGTAGTTAGGAGAGGGGGGGGGGTGCCAGCTCGGGTGTCGTCCGCGTCACTTGACCATGGTTCAAAATTACGCGGACCGTCCCCAAAAGCCCTTGTGTCGCTGAACAGTGGGACGTTAATATTCACTCACTCACTCACCCGGAGCATGGATTAAATTATATCCAAAGGAATAACACTCTCTTTTTTTCACCTCTATGAACAGTATGTTAACACATTTGAAGTGTGAAGCACAATGCTAATTTATCGTTGCTTTAACTTTCTTAAGATAATTGGTTAATTCTATGTTACTGCAAATGATAGGAGGCTGATTTTGCTCGTTAATTATATTGTTCATATAAAAATATAGTACAGATGGAATAACTCTTACCATTTAAGTTCTTAATAAAGACGAAAATCAGATAAAAATTAGTTCCTTTTCTCCGTTTGAATAAATATAAATCTTTTCTTTTAAAATAATATAACGTCGGTCTGATTTTCAGAATGCGTAACTTCACAATATCGAAATCAACTTTTAATAAGTCCATTTTTTTAATACTCTAGTTTGCAAACCTCAAAACAAATTGTAAAATTAAATTTCTTGATCATTTTTACTTCTAGTTCCCTAATTGTATTGAAATAATTCCCGTGCAAAGCAAAAATAAACAGTTCTTACTTGCTCCTGTAAAGTTCATCCAGAAGGAGCTACGCATTCTGATAATTAGACTGACGATATGTATTGTCGAAAATAATAAATAGCTTTTATACATATGATTGGGTTGCATCGCAGGATGTCTTCTGAAGCTATATAAATACAAGTGTCTTATGAGTCGGTACATTTGACACATTTATGTATGTTAACCTCTTCTATATATATTTTTTACGACCGATCATGGTAGCGGGTTCGTGACCGGCGCTGTCAAGTCACGGGTTCGAAACCTGATGCCACTGAAAACCCGTCGTGTAGACGGGCTGTTATATGCTACATAGGTTAAGGCTCAAAGTCCTGCCAATGGCACGGTGTGGGAATTTGGAGAAGGGGAGTTGCCAGCTGAGGTACCGTCTTCGTCATTTGACCGTGGATCAAATTTATGAGATGTATCTCCAATAGCATTCCTGTTGCTTCAAGGTGCAAAGAAAATTAAAATCAAAACAAATTTCCCCTCTAATAGACGGTTCATGCTCAAAAGCTTTATTGTGCAAATTCAGATAAAGTATTCGTTACAGACTGGAGTGTAGATTAAGAGATATTAGTGAAAACAAACTATGGAAGCATAAAAGTTCGGTATAATTAAAGGCAATAAAATGAGATATTTTTCAATTGTTTCTTAATATTAGCTTTAATACGTCATGATATGCACGTTAATATTACAATTGTAGTCATAGTTATGTTTTCCTAAATTATGCGAAGAGGATTTCTATATGAGTAAAGTTGGCCCATTTTCTGTACATAGATCACTTCTGCGTATTGATCAGTTTGTTACACTTCATAGTCATCTCGTAGAGGTCGCATTGAATTAAAAACTTGTACAGAAAGAATGCAACACTTAGAAAAAAGGAATGCCATTTTAGAAAATTATTCAGTGGGAAGTATAATTTTATCGGAGCAAAATTTGAATAACAATTCATATGTTATGATTATAATACTATACACATGTCTATATCATATCCAATAAGTAATAAAACAACGGGGGGGGGCAAATCATCGTAATTTTTAATTGTGATTAAACAGTTAAAAAATATCATTAGAACTCTCAAAATTTCTACCCATAATTTAAGCGAGGATTTTGAGGGCATAAGTAAATTTAATACATAAAATACGTCATGATTTTACTAAATAGGCTTAAATTTGAGAAATCTCTCTTAGTTTAAGTGTAATATTAATATTCCGAGAGTGATTTTGTTGTATTTTAAGAAATACATTTCTTACAGTGAACTCACAATCATTTTAGGAAGTGGTTTACGAAAATATGTAAAAGCTGAAATAAACTACGGTTTTTAAATTGTTATATAATAACGTGCTTGGAGGCAATGGAGATAATATTATAATATTAGGATATTTATTAATAATTCATATATATATTATAGGTATCATGTGAAATATATTACCTCAAGAACTTAGAACTATCATTGTAATTTCATGTACATTCCTTCTAGTACGACGGCTTAGACTAAAGTAGTATGAAGTTTCGCAAATTACACAGTTCATATTTTTTGTATTTTCTATTAAATTATTCTATTTATTTTAAGTTAAGGTTAGGTTTTCATTTTAGTTTTATCTCTCAAAAGTTGCAAATGTGTGAAATCATTTAATTTAAATAAAAATAATTGTTCAAATGCTTGTTTTTATTTGTGAGTCGACTTCCAACGAACTCCGGAATTATGATTATTATACAAATGTGGTCAGATTTCTCTTTGTCTCGGTCTCATAAGTTTACGAGAGCATTAAGATTGTAATTCTTCAGTTGTATAAATGATTACATTAATATTTTCACTTTAAGAGTTCTTAAGCGCGAGTTTTGATTTCATCGAAGACATGCATATAAAATAATGGCAGTTGAATTCCAAATCTTCACGTTTTGTGGGATGAAAGTTTCGTAAATTAAGGTATCAAATTAATAGACTAAATTCATGACGGTCACATGATAAATATAAACACGTGTTCTACATTGAATTCAAAACAGACAGTAAACTATATATAGCTCGTACTTTTTATTCTATTTGTAAAACTTAGGTAAAATTTCAAATCGCATAGTTGGGAGATCGCATAGATGCTCAAGAGTTATAAAAAGAAATTTCTGCAAAAAGATTTTAAAATTAAAGAAAAAAAGTCTTGTTTTATACATGAACTTTTAAATAAAGTGACAAATATTAATTTTAAAAAAAATAGTTTCTGTAAAAAGCGTAATTTGGCAACAACGAAGTGCATGAACTGATTTGCTGAAAATAGATAATTGCATTTATCGTGACTATGACGTCACATGTGTTTTTGAACTTGATTGGCTAAAAACACGTGGTTTAAAATTATCATGTGATTATGCCGTCACATGAATTTAGTCCATTGCGTGACAATTTTTTTTTAAAAAAAAATGGAGATATGGAGATTTTTTTTGTGGTTTTTAGATTTGCTTAATACATTTTAAGAAAAATATGTTAAAATTGAGAAGAGAAAAAGAAATTATTATTACTAAAATAGGAGAAAATGGGTAAAAATTGAGAAGAAATAACATAAAAGTGGTCCATTCTGTAACAAAAGTTTATAAATAAATTTTCAATTCTAATGTCTTTCTATGTTACTCATTTTTGGAATGACTTTTAGGATAAGAGATATTTTAATTTTTACAAAAACTAGAGCCCTTTATCTTAGTTATTATATGAAATTGCTTAAAAAGAGATTATATTAACATAAGAGACTGTAAATTTTGTAATAAAACAGTGATTGGGGAATCTGAAGGTTAAAACACTTCTACTATTATACAGAACATACACATAAAATTTCAGTTAATGATTTTCAAATTTTTTTAGCAATCGCTGTCTCCGTATGAGTATTTAAAAAAAACACACATTGCGAGTAAAACGCGTTTTAAAATGTGACATCTTGCTTAAAGTAATGGCATCTGCTCTTACTAAAACACTTGTAGTTTTTGTTCTAGTGAACGGAAAATAATAAAATTGGTATTTTTATAAAGCTAATAAAATGGTCTATAAAGTAAAATCATAAAAAAAAGTTGGAAATTGTTTGGCAAAATTCACAATTTTAGGGTAATCGGATACCTTAAGTATCATTTCAAATTCAATTTCATCATTACAATGTTCGTTGTCAACAGTACATTGTTTCTCTCTATAGTAGAACAAATTATTAGAAAACCTTTTTTACAAAACGCCAAACCAAAATCAAAACTTTTTCACTAAAGACCAACAAGATTAAAAAAGTCACTGTGATCAACAGTCGGAAAGTTTATATACATACATTATATATATATATATATATTTATATAATTATTAAAGTTTATATATACGTATATTTCACGAATGCCTTTAATCTTATAATCTCTCAAATGATTAAAAGAAGGTCTCCAGATGTATTATAATATCTCAAAAATATAAAAGTTAGTTACTAAATTCTATCAGCGTCGATTATGCACTACTATTCTTTCTCCAACTGAAAAAAACGTATAGAATAATTAGATACCAACTTAAGCAACATAACTTTAACAGGAAACGATTATATATCAGTAAATAAATTAATGGGATATAAATTACTTTTGAATTAAAGCAGACGATAATAGTATGGAAGAGAATCTCACAATATAAACAATATCTTATAACTATTGTATATAATTTAGAGTCTATAAAAAATTACTTCAAAATGATGATAAGAAATTTAAAAACACAATGAAATATTTTACAAAGCTAAATAGTCATCTCAAAGAAGAAAGGGGTATTTTTAAGTAATATATTTTTCACATCAGTATATGGTCTTAAAATATATCGTTATCAACTATATATCGATAACAAAAAATCCTGTTAAAATTATTACTTGTAATTTTTTCTTAAATATTCTTAAAGGAGTAATTTAGCGACACAATTTAATAATTGGCATATCAATAATGCTGACATTAAAGAATATCTCTCATTATCTATATTCTAATAAAATTATAATTTTTACAAATGCTTTTTATGGGAGGAAAAACAAGTGACAAATGTTCTATTTTAGTGTATGAATTATTTTTAAAAAATGTAGTAAGACGAATTTTTTAAAATTTATTAACACTGATAACATACGAGTTAAACCTATAGTAGTGAACCGTTTGCCATCTCATTTCAACAAACTACGAGGGAAAATATTTGAGTAGTGATAATTCCGTGACAAGTGGACATCAGTCGAAATGTAAAGATGTACTGCTAATAAACAACTTGCTCGTAGCCTTAGGTATGGATTTTCGATTAAGGTCTGACGTATAAAAGAATTATTATTGAATAATAACTTTGGACTACTTGTTGACATGATTTACATTAGCAACAATATAATCTATGTATTTTAGCAGCATTTTATTAAGATTTAATCCCTCTTTCTTATGCTTACTAAGCTCATACGATTAAGTGATTGAAATAGAATTTGTGTGTGCATGCGTTTAATTGCGAAAGCATTTTTGAAAAACAATAAAAATTTCTGTTATATGTATGAAATATTTTTTTATAAGAGAAGATGTACTTTAAGGTTAAGGTATCCGACTACGTTCGGAGACCTATTTTTTTATTTTTCTAAAATTCACTAAAAATTTTACATTTTTAATTTCATTTTTTGCACTATGATAAAAAACACAGTTATAAATAATATACATACATTAAAATTTACAAAAATTTAAAATTTTAATGAAATTTTAATTAATTTTCTAAATTTTTTCAAAGGCTCTATTTTTAAAAATAATTTATATTTTACAAAAAAAATTGCTGCAGCACATTTTTCAAACACATTTCTAGAGGTTGTACTACAAGTTTTAAATTATTTTCGTTTAATCAAAAGTTATAGCTAATCGAAGCTACAACCTATGAATTTCATTCAAATTTTCGATACTTTTATAAGGAAATCCAACTATAAAATCACTAAAAATTGTTCAATTTCTTAGCTGCTAGTCCAACCTCTAGATAATACTATTAATAACATTTGTGTAAAATTTCATACAAGTATCTCTATTGGTTCTTTAGATATCACATTTGAAATATCAAGAAATTTACAAAAAAACAGTTTTGAGAAAAATGCATTTAAACTTTATAAATGTAATTTCAAAACAAAATATCACAAGTATATTACTAAAACTCTAATGATTTATATTTAACACCTCCACTCCTTGCTATTTTATTAAATTTTAACTTTCTTTGGGCCCTATATTTTTTTTCTGGCTGATTTTTAAAAAGGCAAAGAATGTTGTTTCGAGTCACTGTGCGAATGATGGCAAGAAATCTGTCATCACGCAGTGTATAATAATTTGCATTTATGCCAAAAGCTTTCAAACAAACAAATAAAAGCTTTGTTAAAAATAATGACAGCAATATGGGTACCCAAAGAAAATGTTTTCAGCTCAATAAAAGTTTCTTTCAGAACAATTTGCCGAAAAAACGCGTTAAATGATTTGTTTACATTTGTGTCACACCGTGGAGGCAATTTTATAATAACTGCTTATCAAACAACTTTGTATACACAGGTTTAACAATATTTAAAAGTTTCATGGAAAGGCTTACACCTTTATTTATATATATTTGTTCCGGTGGCTATTCTTCATTGATACTCACACCAGCTCTCAGCTCCATTTGGGCATGGTGCATACATGGGTATCTCTCTGATGGAGCCACCGAGAAAAAATGCCGCACTTAGCAGAGCTTTGACGTGATTGGTGTTACTGCCATAATAGTTTTGAATTTTATTAATCATAACACTGGAAAGTTTTTCTTTCCCACTGAGGTTTTTCTGGCTTTTTCTAAGTTTTCTTTGCCGAATACTCACTCTTTCTTAGAAGTATATTAGGCACTCATTTTATGACACTGTTGACATCAAATAGATCTTTTAACTAAAAGGTATCCTTGGGAATCACCATCACACACCATAGAAATCAACATTGTTTTAAGATCTCGTGGTATAAAATCACACAAAGATTTTGTACGCACAAACAGATTCCATGATTGAAGTAAATACCAGATGAATGCAGGAACACGCATGTTCGACTAGACATTTAGAATTCTACAAAACTTAGACATAATTTCCTAATCTGGAAGTTTCCCAGTGGCGATGGATAAAGTTTCTATAGAAACTTTTAGGGAAGAATGTCCATGTGTCTGTCGTCAACGGATATTCCACATTCTCCAATTGACGTGTTGGAACATTTTGTAATGCTTTTTACTACCAACACAGCAGCATTCATGACATCTTTAGCCGTTGATGTAGCAGCAGCCAAGATATTTCTTTCACAAAGTCTATATGCTCTTTTTGCCATACGGCATAACATATTCAGCTTAGCACGTAACTTTTTCGCAGACAAATGTCATCTTCCAATAACTCACATTCCACAAATAAGTTGCAAATTAATTGAAGTTTGGTTTTTAAGCTTTTTAGTAGCTGAAAAATTGACAATAAAAGTACATTTGGAGCATTTTAAAGTCACATTAGAAGTCAGTCCAAACAAGTAATCTTCATGCAGGTACAGATTCTTCTCAAAACAATTGAAGAAACACAAATTGAGAAAAACATACTTCCCAAAATATTTAAATAAAATATTCCATAACCTCTTAATGTTCCATTAAAACATTCTTTGCACTGTGAAAAATTCTTCAGTGAATCCAGTTTTTGTTCATTACAAGTTTGAATATTTGCTACTTCCAATGTTTTTGTTACCAATCTACTGTTATCAGTCCACTGTTGCATTTTCAAGAAGTTATTTTTATAGTTTTTATGAACCATTATAACTTGAATTTTTAAAAGCAGAATGTCTAGAAACCATCAACGATCAAAAATTGTACAATTAAATCGAAAAAAGTTAAGTTTTTAGAAGAAATTTAGGATCAAAATTCGTAAGGCACAAATCAAAACAAAAACATGTGAGGTCAGAAGAAACAAATGTTGCCAATCGCAAGAGTCGAATTAAAAGATCGAAATTGTTGCCCATCAATTAAATAATTAAAAAAATTGTCAGAAATAGTTTTTAAAATTATAATGGGTTGAAACTGCAAAAATTATCGGTAAAAAGCATGTTAAACAGACAACTTCCGGTTTCGATTTCACCACTTCCGGTTTCGAATGACAGCTGTAAAAATATTTTAAACATCTGTAACTTTTTTTCTAATTATCGCACAGACAAAACAAAGACAGATTTAGAAAGCTAATTGCTTGAACTTTAAAATGGTAAAATAAAAAGGAAATGCGATTTTTGACCGAAAATGGCATTTTCAACGTAGTCGGATACCTTAAAACTAACCTAATTTATATATGACTAGCCGTTATTCAACCTTTTCGCTGGGTATTTTATGATGCTGTATGACTACATATTGTTTTTTTAAGTTATTGATATCAAGTCCTATAGTCATGAACTTTCGAGTGTATTGAAAAACACACATTCTTGTACCTTACAACTCTTGATTTAAAAAGAACAGGATGAATTTCTAAAACGAACATATAATCATCTGTAACGGTTACATTTAAACTCTGCCTTCCCTTGACAAATAACGACAGCCAGGTGGCGCTACTTTTTCTTGGGGGAAAAAAGAGAACGTTTTTCATGAGATCTTGAGCCGCCGGATGGTCCCCGAGCCATGGATACACGTGGAGTCAGGGAAAGCCTTTCCCTCCTTTTTATGTCTTATGTTATTTTGTTTGTGTGTGTATCTCCGTGTGTTGTGGAACTTCATGAACATTAAAAAATATCTTGTTCCTGTAACCATCAAAGGCTGCATTAATTAGTATTTCACAACATGGGAGTATTACAATGGCTGCCCAACGTGTTTTCTTTTACCGGCATTTTGCTTTCCTTCGACAAGTAACCACGTGTATAAGTGTTATGTGTGTGTCGCCCTGACACTAAATGTGAAAGTGCACGATTTTATTGGAAAACCCAAAGTGAAAGTGTTATGTATGTGTCGCCCTGACACTAAATGTGAAAGTACACGATTTTATTGGAAAACCCAAAGTGAAAGTGTTATGTATGTGTCGCCCTGACACTAAATGTGAAAGTGCACGATTTTATTGGAAAACCCAAAGTGAAAGCCTTTCCCTCCTTTTTATGTCTTATGTTATTTTGTTTGTGTGTGTATCTCCGTGTGTTGTGTAACTTCATAAACATTAAAAAATATCTTGTTCCTGTAACCATCAAAGGCTGCATTAATTAGTATTTCACAACATGGGAGTATTACACATCTTTATTCCCTCGCAGTTCCTCTTCCCCACCCACTCAATATATAGCAGATCTCTATTCGACAGATTTAGCAGGCTTACCAAATTTCAAGTCTGTAGGTTTAATAGTTCAAGAACGAATAAACAGCCTTACAATTTTGAAAAACAAATATAGGGGAAACAAGTGATTTTTGTGTTTACTTGCATTTTTATTAAAGTTTTACGTTTTACTCTCTTACACAGGTAGATGAATTTATTACACCAACATTAAGCATTAATGAAAATATGAAAAATTTTCTAGAGGGGTGCAACATTAGGCCCTTACACGCGGGCGGCCGCCACCCTAAGATCGATACAATTCTACAATACCACTGTTGAAACAGCACATCTATTAACTTAAAAAATGTTTTTTGTGCATGCAATTCACTAAAAAAAATTTATGTGTCTATAAAATATTTTGTGATTAAAAAAATTTATTCGGGTTTTACCCGATAAGGTCAGCTGGCCTTACACCGGCTGACACCCTTGATCATCATAAATGACAGCTCCTGGAATATTCTAAAGTAGGGGTTCTAGGTATCCGACTGGTTTAAAATCATCATTTTCTTCACAAAAAAAATCGAAATTTATTTTTAGTCTATTTTTGTAGCCTGTTTAATAAGCTTTCTAAACGTATCTTACTTTTAACTGTGTCAATTAGAAAAAAAAATTATATCTGTTTTTGTTTGGGACAGTTAGCCCTAATCGAAACCGGATATTGAAATCCGAAACCGGAAATGTGAGTTTTCGGTTGATTTTCAACCGAAAAAAATATCGTACTAAAATACTTTAGGGAATTATTTTCGTGTTTAATAAACTTTATTTCACTTTATTAGTGTTTTAATAGATGTATTTCACTTTCAAATTGACAGCAGTTAAATGATTGCAAAGTTTATTTTGATTCGAGCGAGTTGCTATCTTTTTGTCAAATACGTTTGAATTAGAACTCTTAAGATCTTTTTTATTCGTACTTTTATATAGAGTTATATAGTTTCTTTTTATTAAATTAAAATTGCCATGCCAAAAACAAGATCAGTGAGGCCAAAAAAGAAGAGATTTCATGGAAATCGTTATACTCGCAATCGTGAGTTGGAGTCTTCGAGTTCCAGTGCAAGTGCGACCAAACTGAAAGAGAGCAGTTTCCTTTTAGGTATAGATGTTCCCAATAATAATAATAATTCTGAAGAATGCTGGGGAAACTGCATTATTAATTTAAAAATTTTAATGTCTGTTTTATCCATATTATGCTGTCCTTCTTGTTATTCAACTGGATTACTGCTCATAGAGGACTCAAGATTTGGCCTGTGTTCCAATTTCTCATTAAAATGTAGAAAACATTCTTTTACAAAAGATTTTTCTTCTGAAAAAGTTGGGAAGAACAACATTCTTAGTATATGCTTTGTTCTTGGCTTAAGACTTGTGGGCAATGTATACACCGCAGGAAAAAAATTGTGTTCGACACTTAGACTTCCGTTCCTTTCAAAGTTCTCTTTTCGACAGCAAGAGAAATCCATTTTAGAACGCGTATCACTTTTTGCCAGAAAACATGTCAAGGGCTGCGATAGAAGTGAGAGAAGTAAAGCACGATAAAAACAAAGTGATCAGCTGTGGTGTGCTCGTGGATGGAACGTGGCAACGTCGAGGCTATTCCTCTTTAAATGGCTGTGCAATAGTTATATCCATTGACACTGACAAAGTGTTGGATACGGAAATTCTATCTTCGCATTGCAGAATATGCAACACGAAGAAATCAAATATTTCGAAGGAAAATCATGTGTGCTCAAATTTCGCTGGAAGTTCTGGAAACATGGGGCCTATCGGTGTTTTCAGAAAGTTTAAGCTCTCAAAACATCTACGAAAATTTCAGTATTCTGAGTATTACGGTGATGGGGATTCGAAAGCATTTAAAGCCATAAAAACATATACGGTAAAGACTCAGTTACAAAGTTATAATGCATTGCACATGTGCAAAAAAAAGGTTGGAGGACGTCTGCGGAAATTGAAAAAGAACATGAAAAGTCTTGGGGAAAAGGGAAAATTGACCAACAAGTTGATAAATAAGTTGGAGAAATATTATGGTATTGCAATTCGAAGCAATATTGGCAATTTCGAAGACATGCAAAAGGGTGTTATTGCAGCCTTTTTTCATTGCTGCTCTGGTAAAAAAAAATCAGATGCATGGTCAATGCCCAAAAGGTGCGAATAGCTGGTGTAAATTCTAGAGAGCAGAATTTGTGGGAGATACGTTGAAAGAAAAATCAACGGATCTTCCAAATTCAGTTATAAATTTTATTAAAAAGACTTATATGGATCCTTACGATCAAAATCTCCTAAGAAAACGTCTTCAGGGAAGACTCAGAACTGAAACGAAAGTTTTAACAATATCGTGTGGAGTATAATTCCAAAAAACATACCTTTGTCGAGCTACAAACATTCCGCTTAGGGATTTATAATGCAATAATATTTTTTAATTCTGGGTTGGCTGGTCTATTACCTCTACTTGAAAAGTTAGGAATGAAATTAGGATCTGAATGAAGGGATATTTTTGGTACCTCGACAATACGAGAATTTTTGATTCAACGAGACATTCTAAACCAGATAAGAAAGTGCCTCGTAAAAAAGAAAGGCCCTTCAAAAGTGTAAAAGTATGAGTTTCAGGAAGGCACCATGTACACACCTGGAGAGTTTTAATACCTTCCTAAATCTTTAAAAAGTTTTGTTGCAAATATAAACTTTGTTTTGCCTTTTCTGAAGAATGTTATTTTTGTACATAGTGGTTAACGGTAAGGGTGATATTTCATAAAGAAATTGAAATATTCTTATAAATTGTTTAAGTTTGTTCTTTGTATTATAATGAATGCTTTCTGCTAAAAGCTAAGGATAACTTTTCAATTAAGTTATTTTGTAATGTACTTTTATATGAAAAATTATTTTCAAAAAATTTCTGTGCTTTTTATGTCGAACACCTGTATTTCATAATTTTTCATAATAAACTTAAGTTTTTCTTAATAGACAGCATAGTTAAACATTAAAGAATTGTATTCCTGCAAAAATTTTATTTGTTTTTGTGATATATTTTTTAGAGTTGTTAGTAAAAAAGCATTTTTTTTTGTTTTTTTTTTGTAATATTTTGCCTCAAATTTCTATTTTGAAAAATAATATTTCAAAAAACTCTTTTTGCTGTACTTTTTATAGTTTTGGAACATATTTATTTAAAATATAACAATTAAATAATTATGTAAGTCATATTTCAGAAAACTGTCTCCGAACCCAGTCTGATACCTTAAACTTTTCGGGGTGGCAAGACCCCATTAGAATTGAGCAAAGTTTACATACACTTGGATATATCTCTCTATGTGTTTTATCTGTTTATTGTATGTTTTTATTTTGAATATAAAGATATTCAAATTTTAATTAAGTAACAAATAAAAAAACTATTATATGATTTAATTATGGCAAATTATACATAAACTATAATTTGTTTATAAATTGTAGTCATTTTGAGCTCACTTCTGAAATCATCACTTTTTATTAACAACCGCATATGTAAGATTTAAATACACTGCTGGCCCCCGTAAATGCAACACCCTACGGGAAACACGCAAAATCACATGAAATTTACAACATGCATTAGCGGAGGTGAGGTATGCAAATGATTAGAATTTCAGCGCAGACACACATCACGCACGCCTGTGGCGCCACCTCAAAGCGCTATTTAAGGCTTGGATATTTCGACGATTTCAAGTTCGGCACGTGTGTTTTTCTTGTGGTTTTTTTCAAAAAACGATCAGTTATGTATCGTAGAAAACAGCGATCAGCTTTTGATCAACTATCCGAGTTCGACAGAGGAAGGATAGTGGCCTACCGAGATTGTGGATAAGCTTTCAGGGAAATCGGTAGCCGTGTTGGACGAAACCAAACAACTGTAATGCGGATATGTGACCGTTGGATGCAGGAGAGTACGATGGACCGACGTGGTCGATCGTATCCACCTCAGTGCACCACTTCACGTGAGGACAGGCAACTTGAGCGCATGGCAGTGACGGATCGCTCAGTCACATCACGAACCATAGCACAGCACATTGAGTCTGTAACGCATCAGTCAGTGTCTGCACGTACCATTCGAAGCCGTTTACAACAGAGTGGTCTGTCCGCAAGACGTCCATTACTTGGTCTACCCTTGACGCAGAACCACAGACGTCTCCGCCGCCAATGGTGCGATGAAAGAAGGATGTGGGTGGCAGAATGGAATGAAGTTGTCTTTACTGACGAGTCACGCATCTGTCTGAAACACCACGATGGTCGAATTCGAGTCTGGAGACACCGTAGGGAGAGGATGCTGAACATGCACCGCCACACTGGTCCTGCACCGGGTATTATGGTATGGGGCGGTATTGCATATCACTCTCGCACTCCTCTAGTACGCATTGCCGGTACTTTAAACAGCCAGCGCTACATCTCCGAGGTGTTGGAGCCAGTTGTCCTTCCTTACCTTCAGGGCTTGGCCACTGCCATATTTCATCAGGATAATGCGCGACCACACGTGGCACGTATTAGATGACTAAAGGATGTTTCTTGGGATTTTTGTCCTCAGTTACACCCCCATAAGAACCTTTCTCCAATACGAACCTAAATAAACAATTCAATTATTATTAAAAATGGCAAGCAAGTTATTTTATGCTACAAAAAGATATATCAAAATATCCTAGAATGTTTGGCAACCCCAGCTGTATGTCACGTGATCCCTAGTTCAAGAAACACTATTCTTAAATATCGAGCAAAGAGGATTCGTAATAGCCTAATGCTATTTTTTTCCTCCTGATATCACATGCAGTTACAGGTTTTGTGGAATATTGAGCAATGCAGGCTGTTATCCCGATATCACATGCAATTATCTTGCGTATTACATGCAATTTCATTGCACTTTTTTTCTTTACTTTTTTGTTTTGAAAACAACAGCTATGTTTTTTAAGCTCAAAGATAGGTGAAGTAAGGAACTTAATTTCCATCTTAGTCCATTATCACCCCATTAGCTGTGATAACCGAGTGGTCATGGTCACGAACTCGAGACCGGCGTTCTCGACTCCTGTGCCGCAGAAGCCTAGTGATCAAGAACGGACTCGTGGCTGGCGTGCCATGAGTTTGAGCCCAGTATCACTGAAGACCCACCGTGCAGGGGAGCGTTGCACTTTAAATCTGTCGAGAGCTCAAACGTCCTAACGCTGGTGTGGTAGTTAGGAGAGTAGAGTGCCAGTTCAGGTGTCGTCCTTGTCACTTGGTCATGGCTGAAAATTACGAGGTCCGTCGCCCAAAGCCCTCGTGTAGCTGAACTGCGACGTTAAAATTCACTCACTCACCCCTGTGCCACTGAATGCCCGGAATATAGAGAAGCCAATGCCCATTAAATACGTCGAGGTTCACAGTCCTCCTGTTGGCGTTGTGAGGAAGTTAGAGTGGGGTCCCAGCTCAGGTGTCGTCTATGTCACTTGAGAATGATTCAAAATTACGCGGTCCATCGCTATAGCCTTCCTGTGACGTAAAACCAAATCATCATTATTTGTTTTTGAAATCACACTCAATTTTTTAAAAAAAATATTCAAATCAAAAAATCTTTAATGCTGAATTAAATTAAAGGTCGCGGTAGCTCAGGTGTCGTCCTGCTCACTTGACCATGGTTTAAAATTACGATATCTGTCGCGAAAAGCCCTGGTGTCTAGGGTTTGCAATCCCGTGTCATATTTTCAATCCCGAGATTTTGGGATTTCATTATCCAAATCCTGGGATTGGTCCCAGGAATAGGATTGGACTATTTATTAAAAATATTTACATATTAGCATAGTTGAAATTACATAATAAAACTGAAAATATAATTAAAATTGATTTAATATTATTTTAATGAAACAAATACAAAAAAATTAATTCATCATAAAAAAGAATAAAAATAGTACATAATGAATTTTTTTAAAAAATGCCTTTCTTCATTTCTTGTGTTTCTGTAAAAATAAGCTTATAAAAACACAGCTGCTCCAGGGTTTCACCGTTGAAACGGCTCCTTATTTTTGTTACAAATTGTCCTGTCGAAGAAAATGCATGTTCGGATTCTTTACTAGTAGGTATTATCGTTCTTAAATAGGAATATGTTCTTTTCAGGTAGTCACCACGTCTCTCTCCATTTTCAAAAAAAGAGATATTTCTTTTTGAATTTTTGATGACAGTGACTCAAATCTAATAGACTGCATTGGTGCATATACCTCTTTGATAACTTTATTTAGTTCTACTACACTTAATGGTTTTTGTATATAAATTGATCCAGTTATTGAATCGGAATGTGAAACAATTTCAAGTGTTACCTCATTTGAAACTGAAGATCCAATCGTATAAGCTGTTAGTAATGCAATGGGATTTGAAGTGTCTTAAGTCTTCCAAGCAGGTCCGCTATTAATTAACGACATTTAATTGAAGAAGGACAAAATCTATTCTTGAGATGTTGCTTACATTATTGTGTAAGCATTCATTTGAGCCACTTAGATCTGTGCGACGTTTTTCATACGAGAAATGAGAGCTGTGCAAATATATTTTTTTACCTATAGCATTTATAATTGCACACAAAAAATTCTACGTTCAGATTTCATAAACAAAATATAAATTTTTGAAAAATTAAATTCTTGGAAAATTTTTATGAGAAAAAAATTTTGAAATATAATTTAGACAAAAATCAAATCCCAGATTTAATTATTTTAATCCCGAGACTTAGGGATTGGAAAAAACACCGTGATCCCGGGGTTTCAGAATTCCGAGATCCCGGGGGTGAAACCCTACTAGATGTCTTCCAAAAATTCTAATTGTCTCTGTCCAAGTTAGCTGATACCGGATATCCTGAGGGTGGGAGAAATGTCCGTTTTCTGACCCCACTCGTGGTGGGAGAGAAAGTTACAGAAGAAAATAAGAGAAAACATATCAAATTTCAAGGTTTAACATGCACACCCGCTTCGAACCCTTCAAGGTTCAACGCGTAAGAAAACTGACATTAAACGTATACAGTACAAAAAAGTAAATATGATACATTAAATGTAATACCAAATTCACAATACTTTAAAAATAATTCAAAATATAATTCTGACAAAAATTAAATCGAGGGATTAGTTATTTTAATCCCGGGGCTGCAAACCCTAAAGGTGTCGCTGAATAATGCGACGTTAATATTCACTCACTCACTCTGAATTAAATTATAAAAAGAAACTTGTCTTTTAAAAAAACAATTTTTTATTAGTTGTGGTGAAAACCAAAAGACGTATGAGATATAATGTGAGAGAGCATATAATTCGATATAAATACATTTTTTCTAGAAATCACAAAAGTTAAACTTTTTAACAATTTTATTTTGTATAGAAAACATGACGATACACTCTCAATCAATACATGTAGGATTGATTATTTTTAGATAGCTTTCATGCCATCTAAAAACACTACCAACAATTATTATCTATGCAATAATTTAGACAAAAAATGGGAAGAAAAAAAAGTAACTTCTAAATATTTTTTTAAAAAATGTATTAATAAGATATGTTCTCTTTCATTCAAAAACTTAGCATTCTAGTAAAACTAAAAGTTGGTGTTCAATGATAAATAAATAAATTTAAATATAAAGATATAAGTTCTTAAAAATATATGGATTAGATGAAATTTCTTTCGTGATGTTGGCTTTTAAATATGTTCATCTTTTGCTTTTGCTCTTCATCGATCTTTTTTTTTTATTTCTGCTCAGTCTCGATCAATGTGAAAATTTTTTTACTGTCCATAGAGAAATATGTTGAACTGATTTCCAATTACAGGTAAGCGGCAGTGTACGAAACCAAGTTTCTTCATAGCGCAATGGGGGAAACGAAATTGAAATACAATTCTCGTTAAATTCTCTCAATTCTGCAATATCCATCTCCCTTAATCTTTGAAGTGCGGCTGTTCCCGCAAACTCAAAATTAAAGAGTGAAGTAACAATCAAGATTGAAGGAGATCGAGAGCCCTCGTCAACTTGCGAGCCAATCCTTTAAACTCCCTAGAAGGGCCACGTTCACGATCCCAACCACTTCTGATTAGCGAGCGTAACAGCACGTGGCTCTCCTCACTTTTGTCCCACTCCATTGGTGCTAGAAGACAACAGGCCGTCACGTCTGATCCCAGCTCCGTCGCGGTATCTTTCGCGCCATCTGGAGAGCAATAAACCGCCCTATCGCATTGACACTGAGGATGCGTCCTTGTCACGGCAGGCTGACATTCCTCTTCATTTAAGTCGTTTGTGGCCCACATGTGCGAAGAGAACTCAACACAATATACAGCGGAGCTTCCGTCTTATAGAACGTTGAGATTAAAAATCATCTGGATGTCCTAGAAAGAAAAGGTGTGGAGACATCAAAGTCGTTTTCCGAATTGGCTCACACGTGTTCAGTTTTGAGAGGGGGCATCATTTTTCTCTAAGTGCGGTACTTCTATTGGTTGTTTTTGGATTCACCGCATGTTGTTTATCTTTTTGAAAATGCTTATTTAGTCAGAAACTGAAAAGTATTGATTGAAAAATATTATATGAAAAATTCTTCTTTCTCTGCATTATTCTTAATAAACAAAATTGTATTTTAGCCATGTTCCATGTACTTTGATTCAGCAAACTACATCTAAAAACAGGGAAATACATTAAGCGATTTTTTAAAAAAAATGCTTTGATATGTATCTGCGGTGGCACAATAAAAAGTTTGCATTAAAACGTTTTTAAAAATTTTCCTGGAAATTTTAAATTTATATTTCATGCAGCTCATTTTCTAACATTTCATTCTTAATGCGGCAAAAATTTAAGTTTGGGATTTTAATTTCATTTTCCAAAGCTTTAACAATTTGTAGTGACCTGTAGCCAACCCTTACATTCCTACCTTCCTGTCTATCTGAAAACCCGGCTAGATGTCTAGAAGGAACTAAATGATTCAAAGATATTATTCCAATTCAAACTGATTTATTGATTCTTATCAGTTATTAAGAACAGACACAACACAATTCTAATTATATAAGGTATATAAACTATGGTAGAGTGCAGAGGTTAGATATATAAATACGGGGATAATATTACAGAACTTCAACTGAATCTAAGATAGCTTAAGCGCGCCCATTTACAACTACGACGCACACTAATAATCGGATTTTACTTAATCAAAATTACAGTACCTTAGGCTTTAATGCTTGGTTCCTGCACGATGAACTTCAGCCACTATCGTTTGCTGGATGAATTGACGATGACTCCACGCTCCGTAATATTTAATTTCAAATCTTTTCAATCTTCAAACCCACTTCTCTTTGCGCACATCAAACGTATCAACCTCGCTTAACTTGTCAACAACAACGTGTCGACCAATCACTCTCTTTTTTTTTTACTTTACTTAACTTGACTTCTTACTTCCCTCTCTTCAACTCGCAAAAACCGAATTTATATAATGTTCCTCATTTACATAAATCACGTTTGGCTTCTCGATGAAGGTTGGTTGAAATAAATATTTTGATTTATAGGGAAAAAGAAGAAATTAGTATAGAGACTCATATAGTTCCGTCACACTCTGTTTTGTGCACATTTGTCACCCTTAACGTAGTAATACCATATACAAAAGATAATCGTTTGTACCTGTATCCCAAGGTTGGGGGCCCATATACTTGCTAGAACAAATCACCACGTAGTGTGATTTTTATTTTTTTTAAAAATATAGTCGTGTGTGTTGCAAATTTTACTACCATTAGTCGTCAATTCAATTCAATCTAAATTAAAAGTCCAGGTACCAGGTTTCTAAAGTATAAATAATAATATTTCAAAAATATTTTCATACAAATTTTTTCGTAACAAAAAAATATATATTTTTCAAATTTGGTCCAAATGCCGCCCTTAAATTATGCCGCCTCGGACATAGGTCCAGTTTTACCGGCCCTAGAGCCCCCCCCCCCCTGCTGCTAACATAGAGACAATAGTAAACACAGTAAGGGACTATATATATGTAAGTAGATTAGAGATCATATGAAATTACTCTCCAACTAGGAGATGGAGTATACATATGTAAGTGGGCAGATATATATAGAACAGAATTAGCTTTTAATTCTTTTATTTTTGTTTTTAGTGCTATGTTTGTGAATCGCTTGATTCCACTGTTTGATTATATGGCATCTGGTTACAATTAGGACTTTAAAAAAAAATCCACAAAACTAGCATTTTTTTTAACATAGCAACCATTTTAAAGTACCATTAAGTTTCTACAACATAAAATTAAATTTAGAACTTCGCTAACATTAACAATACTATGTGACAGGCTTTGAAACGAAAATCATTTACTCAAAAGTCAAAAGAAGCTGCAATATTTTTTTCTCTTATAACTTAATACCAAATTAAAACTACAAGAAACTACCTTTTCACAGGTATAACTCACTAAAAAGGAAAACGAGCATTGTTTAAAAGCGTTGTAAAACAATTGGCGAAAATCTCACTTCTTTCCCCTATTTTGTGTTTCTAAATTGTAAGGTTATTATTTAATTGAAAACTTTTAATTTCCTCAAATTCAAATTGAGTTTAAACATTATTAGATTAACCGCATTTGATATTTTATTAAAGCAACTTTCGCAATTTTTTTTGAGACGCCTTTATTAAGCATCGATCAACAGTGCGCTGCCACGCACATACACGTACACATGGTGCCGCTATTATAAACACAAACAAACAAACCTTTTTTAATGTGATACTGTCGGCTCCACCATGAATTTAGCTATCAGATGAAGGATGTTTGTGAAGAGTAAACTTTTTTTGGATAATCGACCAACACACAATGCACTAACATTTTATTTTTCTTAAACTATGCTGTGTTATCAGGAAATCAGGACTTGATTTTTCAATAACCATTCAAAATTAAGTATATTCAGATTTGTTATAAGTTTTATTTCGAAAAATTCGTAAAAAAATTTGTTTGACTGATAGACTGATTTGTCTGATAGACTGTTTGACTGATACGACCTGCGACCGCCCCTTGGTTTGGCCGCCCGCGTGCGGTGCACGCGCTGCACACCTGCTAGGATCGGCCCTGCCCTCATGGGCTGTCGCGCTACTGAGCTCAGTTCAGATGTAGTGTGACGGATCGACTTTGACTATACTTTACTCGTTTGACTGATTTTAGAGTATCAGTAGTTCAGTTATAAGAATTTTAGTACAGTAGCCTGGTAGTTATAATTTTGCGTTCCGTGTAACACGTATTACTTTTGCTTGTTCAAAGATGGATATTACTCCGATGAAACGTTCTAAAATAATCGCTCCTAATGAACACACTTCTATGACTGTGAGAGATATAGCTACTGTGTGCAGTTGATGTGGGCAAATCACGTGTTTCAAGAATTTTAAGAACATTTCAAGATTCCAGAACATTTTCTCCAAAAAGAAATGGAAAATGTGAGGAAAGCGGAAAACTTCTCCAAAATCTGATAAATTCTAATAAGAAATATAAAAATAAATGCAAGAAAGACAATCACAGACCTTCGAAAGTATTTATTGGATTATGGTGTTGAATTTAGTACCTCAATTGTAAGCAAAAAGCTTCTGGAAGTTGGTAACAAGGCCAAAAAAAGCCCGTGAAAAATCAATTTCTTAACTCTAAAAATGAAGGAAAAACGTTTAGCATGGGTCAAAAAATACCAAACTTGGACACTTTCTGACAGGAAGGAGGTAGTTTTTATTGATTAAAGCAGTGCTTCTCTCAAACTTTTACTATTGGCGACCCAATTTTCAATCAGAATTTTTATTGCGCCCCCTTAAACAATAATAATGTATTTAATGCAATAATAATGCATTTGGCACTAAATCTACAATACGAACTTAATTTTAAACCGTACAAATTAACAAGATAAGTATTAAATTTTGTATATGTTACTTTTAAATAATATATACTTTAAGCAAATTACTTTTAAGTAATAAAATAATTATTATGTTACTTTTTTTCTTTCGGCAATTTTTAAATTGGAGCAGATTACAAAATGATGTTTAATTAAAGATATATTTCCTCCATCAACCGTTTCTAAAATTAAAGTTGTCATTAGAAAAACAGTCTATGGTTTATGTTGCTCTCTATCATATCCAGCACATCTAGCATTCGCGCGAACGTCTGCGTGAGTTTGGGCAACTTATCGGACGTCTGGGCAAAACATGTAAAAATGCTGTACCTCATAGAATTTTAGACTTGGTCGAGTTGATACTTCTATACCTATACCGAATCTAATGTACATTTTATAATTTGTGCTTAGTTGTAATTCACGGTATTAAGTATTTACGGCAGCAGATTAACAAAAACATGGATAAATTTTTAAGTCGTAAACGAACATTTGACGATAATAAAGCATAAACAAATGAACAGACGAGCATGGTTTTGAAAGTTAAATCAAGTAAGTATTCTCAAGAATATTTAAATTTTCTATTTACCACTACTAAAGTAAATGGAGAAGAAAAGCCCCTGTGTTCTATTTGTTCAAAAATATACTGGTAGCAGACAGTATGAAACCTAATAAACTTAAAAGACCTTTGGAAACGCTTCATGGTGAGTACATTAACAAGCCTCGAGAGCTCTTTGAATTAAAATTAAAATCTATATGAAAAACAAAAAGCATTTAAAAAAAAACGTTGTATGTGAATGAAAAAACTTTACTTACAACTTACAAAGTGTTATACAAAATAGCCAGATGTAAAAGCCTCACACTATTGACGAAAAGAACTTATTTTGCCAGCAGCAATTGAGATCGTAAAAACCATGTCTGGAAACAATTTTGTCAGAATTGCAGTTTATGGACTGTAACTCTTTGGCAAAATCAACTGCAATTTTAAGCCTCACAGAATTAGCATTTAGAATTAATGTTAAATAATAAAAAAGAAAGCACAATTATTCATCATCGGAATTTTTACAATTTTTTAATATTTAAAGCTGGAAGACTTCAAAATATTTTAACTCGGAAGCAGGAACGCACTCGATATTAACATTAATGGTCGCGCGAGGTGACTAAGTTATCCCAATCCTTTTTTTATATAATTATTTTTATTGTACCGATAAAAAATCACAATTCTATAGTGAGTAATTTAATTAAGAGAAAGTATACTTGCCTACTTTCAAAGGCTTTTCAATTTTTCTTTGATAACTTAAGAAAAAATCCATTCAAACTGAACTTTAATGTTTTAAATGTGCGAGACCTTAATAAAGGCTGCAAATGACAGACACTTTTCGTTAACATAACAAGAATGTTATTTGCAGGCAAAACTGTCATATTTTGTACAAGGTATTGTAATTTTAATGTCTTTTGATGATCGACAAATAGTATGCTGAACTTTTTCTTGCTTGTGTCTTTTTGACAGGGTGAAGTTTGTCCTGTGGTAAAATTATTGCTTCATATTTTTCTTGATGGAGTTCTTTTGGTAGCATTTGAAAATTTTCCTTTCGTTTCATGTTCCTCGCTATTCTCAAATTTACTTTCGCTATCATGATTTATATGCATTATTTCAGCAGGTTCTTCCTTTGCTTTATCCGTTTCAACTTCCTTCAATAGAGATCACAAATGTCCATTCCTTTTTTATATATTCTGCTTATTTACATTTATCGCAGGGGGGAAATTTATCAGGTTATTTCGTGGAAACCGGGACAGCAAATAATACTCGCAGAATATTCAATTTCAATTACTGGGTTGAGTCTTTGATACCTCTCTTTGTACAAACTTCATAGAGAACGTGAATCCATTTTGCATACATATTTATAATTTTCTTTCGGATTTTTTAATTATGAACCTCTGAGCATACCTTGTGGAACCCAAGAGTTCTGTGGAACTCAGTTTGAAGACCACTGGTCTGTAGCAATCTACACTTGAAACGCTTCTGTGTGGAACTCACTACTTCATTTAAATTTTCAAAAGCTAATGGTTATACTCGTTTTAAATGTTTGCTTTTAAATTACGTGTATTTTTTTAAAACCCGGTCGTAGCCACAGTAACAGAGAGATGAACTCGTATACATCATTACTTCTGCCGATTCATATACTTGAATCCTGGTGCCACTAAAGAGAGAGAGAGAGAGGGGTTGATACACATTAAATTTATCGAAGCTTAAAGTTCTCGCATTGATATCGAGTGGAAGTTTGGAGAGTGTGGTGTCAACTTAGATTCCGTGTCCTCCTCACTTGACCGAGGTTCCCAATTACGAAGTCCATCAGCAATAATCCTTATGTTTTGCTTTGTAAAGTGACATTAAAAGTTATCGAGAGAGAATCGAATTTAAAAACACTACAAAAGTTGTCAAGGTTTGTACGTTTAAGAGGCATTTTTCGCCAACAATGCACACGCACGCATGCGCTTACGTACTTTATACTTCAAATTTATGTCTTTATGTGGAAGCGTGTTATTTTTATTCTTCACTCAGTAATTTTTCAGAAATGCCACTAAGTATGCAAATTATCTTGAATTTCAACACCAGTGGAACATTTAAACATATTCACAATTTTTTAAAATCGAATTTTTGTATTTCTTCGAGGGTTTTTTTTTTTTTGCATTATATATGAAGAGGGTCCGGCACATGAATTTTTTGAAGAATTATCATTTTCACTTTTTTTATATTTTCTAAAAGTTCAAATATTTTTGTTTAAAATGATATATGATATGAAGAAATGTGATAATTAAAAGTATTTTTATTTATTTTTTTAAACGAAGCTACTCCTTGACGCGCATCAAATGAGCTCTGCTAGAAGCACCTATGTTTTCCCTTGCATTAGTTTCTGATAAGCGCTAGTTCATATGATGTTAAAGTGGAAAAATAGAGTGTATTGGGGCTTATAGAAAAATGTATTGGTATACGTCTTTTGGATCTTAAAAGCGAAACAGAGGAAAAAAAGTTAAGTGATGGAAAAAGCCTAAGAGGGTCGTAACCAACTCTTCGACATTTTAATATAAAAAATTCAAAGATATTATGGTGTAGCTATTAGAAATATTACCAATGATCTACACAGCACGAAAACTGCTGTTTGGGCTGTTTATTTTCTTCCTCTGTCTTCAAACAAGAGCTCTCAACATGGACTGCGTCCTGCGATTATAAATGCCTGGTGCAAATTTCAAAAGACAGAAGCTGAATGTAACGAAAGGCATTATGATCATAAACACATACACCATAATGAATTAAATTAAGCCAATTTTTTTAGAGATCTAGGTGATCCTATATTATTAAGAAAATGTTTACATGGAAAGACCCAGAACCCAAATGAGTCAGTTAATAACACCATATGGTTAGTGATTCCAAGATCTACATTTATGGGGTTAAAAACTCTAAAATTAGGAATAAATATGGTTATTGCACCGTTCAATATGAGTCATGTAGCAAAATTAATGATCTTAAGACATTGTGATATTAAACCATGTTATAACCGTGTGTCATGCATCAAAAAACAAGATACACGTAGGATTCGTGTAGCCCAACGAAAGCATCTTGAGATCCCTAAAAAAGGCAAAATTGTTAAAAACAATGAAAAAAGAAAATTAGAAGAGTCTTTTGTATAAGCAGAGAGTTTAAAAAAATATTTCATATGCTTCTGGAAATACTAAATAAAATAAATGCTCAAAAAATTACAAATTTTTTCTTTAAAGCCTGTTTTTTCAAAATGTAATATTTTTCACATTATGTACCTTTTTCTCAAAACCTACTTATCATATAATCCTCAAATTTTCAGAGAACATACTTTCAACAAGTTTAAACACTTTAATGGAGGGAATTTTAGATATATCTAACAAACTTCTTCAAATATGACTTTTTTAAACTAAATTTTAGGGCAAAAAAATTGGACAATTTTTCAAAAATTCATAATTAATTTAATTTTTAATAAAAAGAAAAACCCCTTTTTAAAGTGTTATTGATTGTACACATAGCCTACAGTAAAAAAATTTTCAAAAGAAGTAAGTAGTTTCTGAGAAAAATGTACATAAACTTACGCAATTTAACATGGGCTCCTATGGATGTGCCGGACCCCCTTTAATAAGATTGTATTCGGTTCAGATGAAATACTTCAAAGCTGAGCAATATTTGGTCATAGGTGTTTTTTATAGTGGATACTGTTTAAATTATTAAAAAATGTATAACAAAGCTATTTTTTAAGTGCCTGACCAGCATTTTTTATTGATTTTCAATTCATTGAAGCTAAATACTCGCAGAAATGCTTAAAATTAGTTTCAATACCTGATTCTTTCCCAAAAGAAACATTTCTATTAATATTGCTCACTTTTAAGAGACAGAGAAAAATATACTTTTTTGGTCATCTCTTCTTTAAAATATTCCAGATTCATTTTTGTTTAGGTGGGAAACAAAATTGTGAAAAAAGATTGCAACAAAAAATTTTAGGTTTATTTTTTTTGTAATAATGCTTAAAATAAGAACATTTTATGTGACGCATTACTAACGAACTGAACAGTTTTAAACCCTAGGTCCAACGATGAATTGCCATCTGAATTTATACATCCATTTAATTCTGTACAACTCTGAAAATTAAATGTAATTGCTGTGGTTCCTGTTATTCAACTCGACAATGCATGTAGCAAAACTTTATATCGAAATTATGACTAAGTAACCAAACTTCGTGCTCTTGAATATCTTTCGAAAATAGAACGATCGTAGAAATTTTATATGAAAATCCACCAGTTTAGAGTTCTATTTTAACAAAACATATCTTGTGTAAAAAATAAGCCACACGCGCGATAGTCGAATGATGATGGTCATGATTTAGAGCAGCGGTTCTTAAACTTTAAAAATTTGTTTAAATTCTAAGGGGATTAAGTACATATGGGGTAATTTTATTGCTATTTTTATCATGAATAAAGTGATCAATAGCGACAGTTTTTCAACTTTCTCTTATACTTTTGATTGTTAGAGAATCATATAAAATGGAACTATCAAGATACTTAAAGGAGATTAAAATGTATAAATTTTATTACGAGTGTTGGAACTTTAATAGTGGTAACAGTTTATTTACATTGGAACACAAAAGTGATTCATGTCACCATGTTTTACAGAGCTTCAATATAGTCGCCAGCATTGTGTATAACCCGTTTCCAACGATGAAGAAGTCGTAGAACACCTGTAGCAACGCCTGTTCTGTTGATAGTTAGAATGAACGAGTCTACTGACGCAAGAATCTCTGGAACAGTTTTGAAGTGAATGCCATGAAGTTGTTCCTTCATCTTAGGAATTTAGTCACAAGGACTTAGATCTGGGGGTCGATCGCTGTCCATTAGTCCGGCAACAGCTTGCACTTCTGCTTTGCAAACTTCCAGCAACTTTGCAAACAACAGCTTTGCACACTAGAACGACCTGGCCGATGCAAGTCTACCACATTTTGGCGTCCTTCATTGAAGGCTTTTATCCATCTTGCTACAGTTCTGTAAGGCAATGCAGATTTCCCGAGAGCCTCTTGAAGCCCTAGATGACATTGTCTTGCTGTACGACCTCTGGCACATTCAATTTTTATCCAACTTCGTTGTTCTTGTTTTGAAAACATCCTTACAACACTTACTTTAGACCGCAAGCTAATACACAAGGATAAGTTCTTCGAGTCATTCCAAAAGCGCGTGACGAAGGAAGGACGAGTCTTTTTGCTAAGTAGTAAGGTAGGTATGTGTAGCTCACATGTGGTATACACGACATTCTTTGTTTTTGTTGTATAGAATTTTTACAGCAGAATTGTCACAATTAAAGTTCCAACCCTCGTATAAATACAGTAAAAATTGAAAAAATAATAATTAAATATTTAATAGGAATAACTAAACCTTATATATAAGTAACTATTAACGAAGAATGATTAAATATAAGTATTAAATAGTTACAGATTAATGATACATAATTATGTGTATTAACAATCAACTATTAATTATGCTTGATTAAATAATATAATTATCAGACTATATATTAATTGATTGTTTGAGAAATTCGTATCTCATGATCTTTCAAAAAACATGAAACAGTATTGAGGAACTTATCAAAACACATTCCATTTTGATTCCATGCCCCTGCACAGAAACGAAAATCTTATTTTCCCTTCCGTTTCGAATGTTTTGTTTCTTTTTATAAATAGACAGGTAAGCTTTTAACGATCGAAATCATCGCTTCCATCGATGACACTGATTACGATTTTTATGCACCTCGAAGGTTAGGTCACATGTTTTTCAGTAAGTTCCGTTTTCGCAACTCGTAGTCATTAATTACGAGTCATGCCGATAAAGGAATCAGTCACGATAGCGGTTGCCCAATCCTGTCACGCTGTTACCGTTAATGAAGTGCTTTCGAAGATCTGGGAAACGCCCTTGAAGAATTCAAAGAGGCATCGGATTCACGATCGTCCGCTCTTCATCGAGGGGAGGAATGATTTACGAGATCAACTGTTATCTGTCGTATTGAACTGAAAGACAAGGATGGTTGAAATCAGGGGTCGGCAACCTATCGCTCGAGTGCCACATATGGCACGTGGTACAATTCTCAATGGCCCTCTGAACTTCTCAACAAACTTTTTAATTTTTGAGTAGATGGAATTTGATAAATTTGTAATGAACCTTATTTGACAAGCATATTTCAGAATTATGGACAGTTACGGAATTAAGAAAAAATCTGAAAGATAACTCTAAAGATAAATTTACAGTTATTTTGTAAATTATTGAATGTCATTGCTGGAGAGTTTTAATTGTTTGTAGAAAGAAAGTTGCATGTTCTCTGCTTTCCGCTTTTGGTTCTACATATCTAAGTAAAAAAAATCTTTCCTCGTATAAAAATTATTTTGAATTCCCCCAAAAATTATTTAACAACTGAATACTCAGAATCGTGTCTAATTGAAAGTCACAAATTATATCGCTGATTTTGCTATATGAAAATCAGTAGGACAGTACATTCTTTTCTTTTCTCATCCCAATCCACAACGCGCGGGGGGGGGGGGGGTTAAGATTTTTACGATTATGATACATTTGTGACTACGTACTGCTTATCTGTGCAACTGAAGTTGAGGAAACTGTTGATTTTGCGGAGCCATGAATAGCAATTCTAATGCAGAAATCGATAATGAAACTTGTATCAAAACTGTTTCGAATGGTTACATTGGAAACTGTGAAAACATACCTCCCTCTTATGCAGCAGGATGCAAATGATGCGATAGTTTCTTCTCTGCATACAAGAAAGAAAAAAAAAAACCGCTTCAGGAATAAAAAAGACTTTCAAGCACCTATTTTAGTCAGTATTTTAACATTTCCAATTAACTGGTGCGTAATAATTTACTAACAGTATTTTAGTGGTTGAATAAAAAGTATATTTATTTTCTAGTAATGCATATTTTTTGTGTAGCTGCTTTTAAAATATCCAAAAAGTAAATGCAGAAAATTTGTATTTTTTTTTAATTCTGATATAATGAATAACCCTGAATTAGTTAACAAATTGTTCGGGCCTTATGAATTTGTTAAATTGAGGTCCGACTGTATATTATTTTCCTTTATGAAATCAAATTTTTCCTTGCCATTTTATTCTTCTAATGTGGATATTCACATTAGGGAAATAAAATGATATTTGGTATCAGAAAGTTATGGACTCTTAATTTTTAAGGCAATGTTTCCGGCAAAAAGACATTTCTTTGAGTTTTTCCAGATTTCAAAAAATTATTTTTATTTTCCAGTGTTCAGGTTAAAAACTCAGAGATCAGATTTATTGTAAAATGCAAAAAGAGGTAATAGATTTGTGAGTAACTTAATGGTATACATTACATGCTTGGAAGCTTCTATAAATAGAAATTCTGGTATAAAATTAAATTTTATAAACAACTGATAACGATACAGAATGATATACCATTCCAGACAGGAATTATTTGTATGGAGAAAAATTTTAAACAATCGAATTTATCAAGAAAGCATTTCTAAATGTATAAATGAAAATTTTAAGACATACAGTTCACTTATGAAATTATATTAATGCCTTTTCACTCAGTAACCATATATTTAGTTAAGATAAAAGAGATATGATAAAATGTTGTTTATCCTATATAAGATACAATGTTTTTTGCAACTCTTGTTTCATTTCTGTTGAAAGAACTGAACATTAAAAATTTTCGTATAATTCTGATCATTTAGAAAATTCTGAAAAATTTCAATGAAGTATATTCATTGTTTCCTCTAAGAATATCCAGTTGTAAACATTTTATCGTAAAGATTTGAAGTCCATTATGAGTCAAATTTATTAAACTTGGTTTCTAATGGAAAATTTTATTTCATTTTTGCATGGTGTAGTATACGTTTCTATTTCCCTCTTATTATTTATAATGGTAAAGTTTATGAATATATAAGGGATAAAACCTTCGCGAATGAAAACATGATACATAATGCAAATTATTTTTGTGAGCATACTTTAAAACATTTTTCAAAATTTTTGTTATAGTTACGTTGTATTTATCTAAATTAAGTGAAATTTTTAAATTTAAAGAAACCACAACGTAGTATATGCAAAAATGAAATAAAACTTTCTACTAGAAACCAAGTTTATAATTATTGAATTATTCAATTTCAAATTATCTTACAATTTATTCAGAGTATAATATGCCTGATTTCTGAATAAACATTGGTTTCGGTAGCCTAGTAGTTATGGTGCCGAACTCATGACCTACATGTCATGAATTCGAACCCCTGTGTCACTCAAGATTCGGGGAGTGAAGCAGCTGATGTACGTTAAATCTCTCGCTGCTCGAAGTTCTTCCACAAGCATGGTTCTGGTAGTTTAGAGAAGGGTTGCCACAGCTTAGGTGTTTTCCTCTTCACTTGACCATGGTCCAAAATTGCGATTTCTATCACCAATAACCCTCGTGTTGCTTTATATAGTGCGACGTTAATAAACATTCACTCATTCACTGAATAAGCATTAGCTTAGGTGAGAAATTTGCGCTGAACCTTTTCACAGTGAAAGAGGAAAATTTTGCTTAAATGATTGAGAAAAACAAACACGGTGTATTTGCTTTAAAAAAAATTATATACCTTGTTTAAAAAACACTGATATTCAAAACTAAAAAAGAGCATTTCTCAAAAAAGTACCGAATGAAAGCTGAAACTAATGCTTCTGATCCTATTTTTACTGTCTATTTCGTTTGCTTACATGTGCGTGCGAGCTGTACATGTATAGATAGATCCCTTATAAGAGCACTTGCCAATTTCTGCGTATCATTTGTTCGCATCCCCCCTCATCCCCTGGAGACTCACTCATTTGTACAATATTTAGTAAAAGTCCAAAACAAACATTAAAAATAAGTAACCGCTAACGAGTTTGAATAATGAAGGGGTGAAACATCTCCGGAGATTTTAGGTAGTACAGTCTCAATTGCAGATTGTTAGAGACTTCAATATATCGCAGAGTGTTATGTGCCCATTTGTGGAAACAGTTTAATGAGACTATGTCTTTAAGAGGACAACCTGAAGCTGATAGGCAAAGAGACTATGCCCTGGGCAAGGTTGTCTAAGAAACATGACCACTAATGAAGATCAATATATTTCCATTATAGTGAGCCGTAGCAGAATTACAACAGTTTCTTGCCGCCATGTGATCTTAATGCGGCCACAGGTTTTCAAATTTCACATGTTTCCAGAAAACTACACGATTGATGTATGTATGAAAACAGGCTGTTTGCTTACCGCTCACATCTCCTCACGAAATAAACCATTTAGCATGGGGCAATCAATATCAACATTGGGTAGAGGGTCAATGGGGAGCCTTTCTTTTTGCTGGTATGAGTCTAATTTCAGATTCACATCTAATTCTCGACGAACTTTTAAATGGAAGGAACTAAAGACCTGATGCACGTTCTCCAACATCTGAGAAAGAGACCGCTACAGTAATTCAAATTTGATACTCTCCTAGGCTGTGTGACGTTTGGGAAAATTGATAGGTAGCGGGAGAGTTAAGAAAATAAATGACTGACTCTTCCTTCCATAGCTATTAATTACACAATATGTACATTTAGTTACAAGTTATTCAAATCATTGACTATTTCCATTCAACAGAATATGTTATTTGTTAAGGAAGAGGCAACACAACTTTTCTTTTGAGTGTTTCAAATCGAACTGTCTCTCCACACTCTAAGGGCAGGGGCGGTCGCCTTTCCCCTCGAATTACTGCCAGTGTTCCGGCTTACAAGTGAAATGGTGTTTTTCTCACGGCCATTGATTGTCGGATCGTTGTCAAATGAAAGTACCCACAGTATTTTGGGGATCCACGTGTGGATATGAATGGTGTAATCCTATCCGCATAAGGAAGCCGCTCTTACAGCTGCGATGGCGGGGAAACATTACAGTAGACATCATGTTGGTAGTATTCACCGACCTCCGTTTCTTTGACAGTCTCTCCAAACCTTCAAAGCCTCATCTCCTCACAGGTCTTTTTTTTGGGGGGGTGGGGGGTATTGGAGGACATGTAACGAGTTTCTAGAGAAGGGACACTAGGTATAAGGGTGAAATCTTGATGCAATATTCTCTTCTATTTAAGGTTACAGTTGACCTTGACTTAGTTTTATGGAAGTCAATACTAATCCTCATACGGCTAATGAATATCTGGAAAGGGGAGATATGCGTCTGATAGACTGGCCAGCCAAATCTCCCAACCTTAACCCCGTACAACATATTTGGAATGCTCTAAGGAGTGCAGTTACAATTTCCTCTTCCAGAGTTATCCATGACCTGAAAATAATGCTTCTGGAGAGAGTGTTTATTAACGTCGCCCTGTATAGCAACACGACGGCTATTGGAGACAATCAACGTTATTTAAAACCTCGTCTAAGTGACGAGGATAAAAACAGAGCTACCACCTCATTTATCACACCCTGTCAAAGGAAGGATGAATCTCGTTAGATTTAACATGCATCTGTCCTTCAACATGGCGGGTCTTTAGTGGCACTACATTTCGAACTCATGCAACGCCGGCCTCGAACTCGTGACCGTAACCACTAGGCTATCATGGCCACCAGTGTTCCTGGAAAAGTAGGATAAACTGACACTAGATTCATAAAATGTCTCATTTCCAGCATCAATTCCATTGGGAAAACTGTATAACTACAGATGGGAAAACTAACTGTATAACTAATTCCCTATTAATCCATTTTTGTTTCCCATCTTTTAATCTCTTTTTCAGTCTTTCCTTCGTAGATTAGCCATACATTCAGTGTACCATAATGGTTGTGTATGTGTCTACCTAGCTGTCTGTCTGTCTGCTTTATTTTTCCTATCTTATCTATATACTATCACTTTCTCGCTCTCGCTCTCCAGACAATTAGATAGATCAATCAATGTAATTTGATTGAAATGTGTGCCATAATTCTATAGATAATAAACTAAAAGTGAAAGGTATTCTTTTTTTTTTAATTTTGAATATTAAAAATACTATTTTAAGAGTGTAAAACAGGGGTGTCAAACTCGAAGCCCACGACGAACATTTTTGCGCCCAATATATCGCCACACAGTAACACTAATAAATAATTTTAAAAATTTTTTTAAATTTTCTCGAAACAGGAAAAACAGTAGCACAGAAGAGATGTCAAGTGTCAAGGTGTAAACATTAAATTTTTCTTGTTTTTTTATATATATATATGTTTAATATAATCTATTATTCGAAATAATCTTACGTTTCTATGAATATTAATTTTTTTTGCACCCCACCTAAAGTCAAATCCTGTTTGTTTAGCTCAAATTATCCTTTGAGTTCGATACACCCTTGGAGTAAAATGTACGATTTTCGAAAAACTAAATATGAAAAAATCAATGTTACGAAATTATACAACTCAGATATGTATCCTGTCTCCTTGTTTCAAATACAAAAATTCAAACATATATTCTGTTATTGTTCAGTTTTCTTTTTAATTATTAAAATCATATTTCATAATATAAAAAAATTATGAATCATTTGCTACTTACGTGTTTCTAAAATAAGATTTTCTTTTTTTTTTCCAGAAAAATGCTGAAAATATTATTTTGGATTATCATACTATGTTCATTCAGTTACCTATGCTTTGGATCAGTAACAGGTAAGTTTAAAACACTTAGCAACCAGTTAAACTGTACAAACCACGCAATTATAAGTTCTGATTTTACAAAAAATTCATATTCTTATGAAACTATTTTACGGAGTTATATAAATCGAAAAGTTTGCCAGTAACTTTGATTTTAATACTTCAGCAAGTGTAAAAATCAAAGTTACTGGCATGTTATTATTTCTTTGAGTTTCACATCTGTAGTGGTATTGTTGAGCTAATCCTCCAGAGATTGAAGAAGTCACAGAAGATCCATTAGACCAGCGGCTCTTAAACTTTCGATCACCGTGGCCCCTTTTATTATTACAAGCTTTTATTTAACTTACAATGTATGTATATATGTAATTTGTTAGGGTGGAATCTTGCAACTCAATTTTGGAGCTTATATATTTAACAGATTGAGCTGAAATTTTGTATACACGTTTAAGTTGGTTGACAATGCATGCTTTGACTATTTATATTCCTATATTGCATTTAGTTAAAAAGATATTAATTAAAAATTAAAATGCATAATTGTTTTACACCTGTGCGCTGTTTATTCTGCTATGCTCGGCGATGCAAAATGAAAACCACACAACAGGGGATTTTTTTTTTTTTTTTTTTTTTTGAGTTTTGAGTTTTGACGTTTTCAAAACAGCAAAAATAATTTTTAAACTCAGACAAAAAAAATAATTACAGAATCGGAAAGATCATTTATTTCACCACGATACAGTGCAATTTTTTTTTTACAAAATACTAATATTTGTATTTCTTACGATTTCTTTTAAATAAGTCAAAATTGATACGTTTTTATGAAAAGGATGTCTAAATTGTTGCGCATGTTTTTTTTCATTTAAATGAATCGATATTCCGTACTACAACAGCTCATGCTTTGCTCTTTTAGAATCAGTCATTTAAAAAAATAAAATGTCGAAAACTTTTTTTACGATTTTTAAAAATATACACAAAATTTTAATTAGACATTTAATAACTTCGTCATTTATGAAGATAATCTCAAAAAACTTTTTTTTCGTGTGTAGAACAATATTACCCAAGATCTGTATGAAGATTGAAAATATTGCTTAAAAATAACGAATTAAAAAAAATTTGTGTTTTTCGTCTAATACCCTTTTTGCGAGAATCGATTCAACTAAACCAGGGATGGCGAACCAGCGTTGAATGTGATTAACAGGCTGATAAACCTGTCCAGCGATAACTAAAAAGTAAAAAATAAATTAAAAGTAAAAAAAAAAAACTTTTTTAAAAACAAGTTTTTATTAAAACGCGCTAAAAAAATAAAATAAACTTTTCCTTTCAAACTTTTTTTACTATCAACTTATAACGTCATTTCACAATTTATATGATATAAAAGCTTGTCACGAGATTTACCTGTGTAGATAAACAAGTAAATTAAATAACTCGATCTGATTGATTTTAATCTTTAAAAATTTCAAACTAAGTAAATACGAGTACTTAAACCTTGCGACAAGCTTTTATATCATACAAATTGTGTAATGACGTTATAAGTTGATAGTAAAAAAAAGTTTTAAAGGAAAAGTTTATTTTATTCTTTTTGGTGCGTTTAAATGAAAGCTTGTTTTTAAGAAGGTTTTTTTACTTTTAATTTATGTATCAACCTGACGCCACAGACCCCCAAGATTTTAACTACCTCTCCTGACTCCCAACACTTGGCTGAGTGATTTAAATGCAATTATTACCGTACTGGCGCGCTATGAATCCAGTTCTTAAATTTTGCACAAAGGTTCCGAATTTTTTTTTTTTTTTTTAGCACGCTTTTATAAGTTTCACTTGCATGTAACGGAATCTTAGCACTCGATTTTTACCCACTTTAAAAAATCGGATCAATTCGAAATTTTGCACACTTGTCAAGGACCGATGACAATACAATAATTTCATAATTCTGTACCATTGTTCTTATCAGGATCTTCAGGAATAACAATAATCAGATTTGGCGACAATTCCATGTACCACTTTCAGATTTGGCAACTTATTGTGTATACAATTTTCAAATTTGGCGACTAATTTCATATACCATTTCCAGATTTGGAGACTAATTCCATATACCATTTCTAGATTTGGAGACTAGTTCCATATACCATTTCCAGATTTGGCGACTAATTCCAGATTTAGTGACTAGATGAATAAGGTGTAACCCCAAAGCGAGTGTTTTTAATTTAAAGCTAATTATATGCAAGTGTAAAATACACACTTGTGGTTAATATAAATAAAACAAAAAAAGTGTTCTTCATGTGAGAAAGCGAAGGATGAGTGTGTTAGCAATTTCTAACCATAATATAAACATTTTTCTGAAAATGAAAATAAAAAAAAGGCTCCTGCATGTGAAAAAAAATAATTTACGTTCTGACTGCTAAATATTTTTTTTTTTATAATCAATACGTTTAGAAGTGATGATACGAATTAACATTATAGCAATACGTTTAAAAGGATGTTTTTATAAACTCGCTTTCTTGAATGTCTGCCCGGGTCGAATTTTGTAATTCATTTGAAACTGACTTCCCGAGGAGCTAGAGGATGTGTGACAATGTATGAAAATGTGAAAAAAGAAGAAAAAAACGAAACAGGAGGAATTTTATACTTTTTAGTCCGTTATAAAAACATGGTACATTAAATTTTTTTTTAATTCTAATTTTTTCTACTTAACACACTTTTAATTGTTTGATCTGTTCTATGGAGAAGGAATCTAATATAACGATACGGGACTCATCCGAAGCCCCGTATGCGGAGCGAATAAATACACTTCAGGTCCGTTAATTAATATCCATTAAAGAGCAAGACTAATTTCAGCAGCCACGTAATTCCGGATCGAAATATCAAACTCAAGGATAAATTCAAAAATAAATAAATGATAGTTTAAAAAACTAAAAAACACGCCTTTATTGTAGATCGAACTAAAAAATGAAAAATAAATGATAGTTTTAAAAAAAAACAAAAAAAAACACGCTTTTATACTGAATCAAACTAAAAAGTAAAAAAATAATTCTTAATATAAGAATAAATTGACGAAGAGAAAATTAATGCCATTGGGGTAAAAGCGTGGGGTGCTTTGTACTACATTTTTACACAAACTCAACATTTCGGAATAGAAGTTAGAAACTATAACAATTGATATTTTTTTAGAACACCCCACATTTTTACCCCTAAGACAATAATTTTCTCGTTCATCATTTTATACTTATATTAAGAATTATTTTTTTACTTTTTAGTTTGATTCAGTATAAAAGTGTGTTTTTTAGTTTTTTTTTAAACTATAATTTATTTAATATTACATTGTAATAATGGCTGTGTCGTTCGAAACAGGTAACAAAAAGACCTGATTTAGTATTCTTGATCGAAATACTTGTTCTAGTAGAATTTTTTCATTGGGGTGATTTAGTGACCTAGTTTAAAATGTATATCTTTTAATTTTTGTACGAGGCCTTTCAGAGTCTGTACAAGAGGAAAATCTTAACATTAAATGAGAGATCACGGTGGGATCCCCTAGAAGGCCGCTGCGGAAACCCTGGGTCCACGGACCACTGTTAAAGAACCACTGTATTAGACCTTTGACTGAAAAAGTCGAGCACAAGAAGTAGATGCTCAAGAGAAGCCTGATGATCTTGACACTTAGCACGGACAGAAAAAAGCGTGATTTTCTCTGAGAACAAGAGACACTTGATGAGACCACTGACAACACAGCCTGGGAATTTCCATCATATTCGAAGACTAGAGCTAAACCATATCTATTTACCCCTCACTAATAATGAGTGAAAGACACTCTCCATTCCACCAAATTTTGAAATTTTCCTGTGAGCATCTAAATGAAGGAAATATTATGCATTTTATTTACTCATAATCAGAGGTTAGTACTTTGGTCTCATAAACACATTAAATGAGGGACACATTAACTTGATGGACCAGGACATCACACAATTCAAAAAATGTTTTTCTATTTTAGTATTAAAAATAGAGCATGTTGATAAAATAACCTTAAAATATGAAAAAAAGTAATTGACAAAAATGTAAACAAATTTTTACAAATATTTAGTTTTTTCACTTTTTCTTCAAAGCATATTTTTTTGCTTTTAGGTACACTTTAAAAAAAAAAAACTTTTGCACTATATGGTTCCAATTTTTTATACTTTATACAGGACACCTATGCATATAGTGAACCTATTTTTTTTTTGGTTAAAATAGTACATAGTTTCTTAGATAGTTTTATGAATGAAAAACGGGGAAAAAATAGAAATTTTAAAATTACAGGGTTTTATAATTTTTTTAAAGAAACTATCTTAAAATTTTACTAAAAAAATAGGTTTACTATATTTTGTGTAATGTTTTATATATATATATATATACAAAAAATATTTTAGTGTATTGTTTTATATATATCTACAAAAAATATTTTAAGTATTTAATAGATACCTTTTTAAAAAATGGTACCTAAACTTAAGCATGTATTATGAGATCTGAAAAATTATGTCCAATTTAAATTTAACAAAAAATAAAGTTGTTTTTAACTAAAAAATTATTTTTGTACTTCTACAGAATGATTAAAATATCTCTATTAAGATCATGAAAAAATCTAAGCTATATTGGAAATTTTAAAAGATATATGTACCATAAACAAAGAGTCCTAGTTTTGGAATTTTACTCCTTCGAGCATGTCCTGAAGCCCTTAAACGAAGAAGAGAAGAGTTTTAATAAAATGTTTACGAAACACCTCTGAGATGAGATAAATTTTTAAAAGTGTGAAACATTTATCATATAAATGCGGAAAATTATATATCGTATCCCTTAAAAATCCAACCCAGATGATTGTGCGGGTTAGACATTCTTATCCCCTTAGACTCGAAATATTTTTCTTTAAAATTTGCATTCTTCTGATTATTAACACAATACTGACCCCAGTGACACTGGGAAAAATCAAAAAAAAAATTGCTACACCGGGAAACATAGAGTATTCCAGTACTAACGTGCGGACTGGGTCTTAAAAGCATATGTAGAAATTATTCTTGTGCTTGTAGAAGAATTCCACAACAAATCATAAAAAATCAATAAAATTATGTGCTTTTATAAATATACGAATCAAACATGAAATACGATTTCTGATTTCTTTTTTAAGATTGTGATAACTAAAACATAAGATATAACGGGGAAATTATATTTTTTTCTTAAAACTAATCTGATTGTTAAGAAATATGTTTAAATAAAACTTTTTATTCTGAAACGTCAGAAATATAGCCAAAATTATTTGAAAATTTTTTTGGCAATAACATCTTGCAATTTTTTGAGGCCCTGGACTCCTATACAAAAGTAAGGTCTCACCTGCAACCCTTTTAAATAGACAATATAAAGCATCATTGTCAAATACTCGTACAAAAGGTGATTCACAATCTCACAAACCAAGGCACAAACCGACTAGGTGATTAGTGATGATGTATGATTTGTGTGGTGGCAGTAGCGTAGCTAGGTATCCAAAGGTACTGGTGCAAAAAAAAAAAAAGAAGAAGAAAAGAAGAATTATAGGGACTCTATATTGGTTGGATTTTATCAAATAAAAAAGCAAAAATATATTAGTATTTTAGCTATACAAAGCTACTTTAACCTCAGCCCTTTATCATGCTCTGCAGAACATAGGAAAGCAAAGCTACATACTACTTACATGTATGTGTATGAGTTTTCTTCTGTGAACTTGAGTGATTACCCAGTTTCGATTTGATACGTGATAGATAGGAAATGATACAAAAAATATGCATGAGAAAGAAAATATAATACAACTAGCCGTTAGCCACCCGCTTTGCTGGTTATTTCATGTTTTATAAATATATTCTGTTTATATATATACACATAAATTATTGATATCTAAGTCCTAGCATTAAGAATTCGATTGTATTTAAAAATATACTTATACCTGTAACTCTCGCTTCTTGACAAAAAAAAAATGGAAAGAATTTCTAATTTGTATTTTCTAATAATCTCTAAAATTGAAGTATAGAATGATGTTTGCACTTTCGTAACACTATAACCAAGTGGATCTCCGCAAAATCAATTTTCGGTGGATCTCTACTTCGTAAAATAAACATGCAAGCCAAATTTCAAGTCTAAATCTAATAGAGCAAAAACGAAATTTTTACTATCAATACCCCCCCCCCCCCCGTCATCTCGTTGAGAGTCGTTCTCCAAAATAATCGTTCTTAGCGGATTTCAATTCAACAAAAGAAAAATGCAAACCAAATTCTTTTATTATAGTCCTTGTAGTTCGAAAAAAGGATTTTTTTTTGTCAATACGCCCCAGTAACCCCTTGCTCCCCGAGGAGTTGATTTCCCTCAAATACATTCTTAGTGGATCCCTATTCAACAAAAAAAAAACATGCTTAACCAATTTCAAGTATGTGGGTCTAACAATTCAAGAACAGGAATTTTTTTTATAACTCCCCTTGACCCCTCGCAACCCTCCTTGGGGGGGGGGTCGATTTTCGTTTTACTCTTCGTTAGAACTCTATTACATGAAAGGAACATGCCTTCCATTTTTCCAACCTAACCCCCGTAACGCCCCTTGTGGTTCGAATTTCGTAAAATCCGCTCTTAGCAGATGTCTACTCCATAAAAGGAACATGTCTACCAAATTTCAAGTCTGTGGGTTGAATAGTTCCGGAGATATCGGTATTAGTCAGTCAATCAGTGAGTCGCTTTTCATCTTTATATACACTGCTGGTCACCGTAAATGCAACACCAAGAAAGACAAGAGATAGCAGAACAAAATTTATTTTGTAGATAACATGTTGACCAAGTATCAAATGATTAAATTTATAGAATTCTGTGAAGTGTGGTTCCTGCCAGAATCAGTAGCCAGAGTAGCCGCCATTATTGGAGATCACCGCTGCCACACGCCTCGGCGTTGATTCAAAAAGACTTTGGATGTGTTCTTGGGGTACAGCAGACCAAGCAGCTTCCACACGTTGCCAAAAATGATCTGATGTGGCAGCTGGGGATGTAATCTGGGTCAATCGTTGAGCAACCATGGACCACAAGTTTTCTATCGGCGAAAGATCCGGAGAGCGAGCCGGCCAGGGAAGCAATTCAATCTGGTGATTGACGAAGAACCTTTAGACAATGCGTTCCACGTGTGGTCGCGCGTTATCCTGTTGAAATATGGCTGTGGCCAAGCCCTGAAGGTAAGGAAGGACAACTGGCTCCAACACCTCGGAGATGTAGCGCTGGCTGTTTAAAGTACCGGCAATGCTTACTAGAGGAGTGCGAGAGTGAAATCCAATACCTCTCCCCATGCCATAATACTCGGTGCAGGACCAGTGTGGCGGTGCATAACGCAGCTGTTCAGTATCCTCTCTCCACGCTTTCTCCAGACTCGAATCCGACCATCGTGGTGTTGCAGACAAATGCGTGACTCGTCAGTAAAGACAACTTCGTTCCATTCTGCCACCCACATCCTTCTTTCATCGCACCATTGGCGGAGGAGACGTCTGTGGTTCTGCGTCAAGGGTAGACCAAGCAATGGACGTCTTGCGGACAGACCACTCTGCTGTAAACGGCATCGAATGGTATGCGCAGACACTGAATGATGCGTTACAGACTCAATGTGCTGTGCTATAGTTCGTGATGTGACTAAGCGATCCGTCACTGCCATGCACACAATTTGCCTGTCCTCACGTGAAGTGGTGCACTGAGGTGGATGCAACCGACCACGTCGGTCCGTCGTACCCTCCTGCATCCAACGGTCACATATCCGCATAACAGTTATTTGGTTTCGTCCAACACGACTACCAATTTCCCTGAAAGATAATCCGTAATCTCGGTAGGCCACTATCCTTCCTCTGTCGAACTCGGATACTTGATCAAAAGCTGAACGCTGTTTTCTACGAGATATAACTGATCGTTTTTTGAAAAAACCACAAGAAATACAGAATAGCCGAACTTGGAATCGTCGAAATCTCCAAGCCTTAAATAGCGCTTTGAGGTGGCGCCACGGGCGTGCGTGATGTGTCTGCGCTGAAATTCTAATCATTTGCATATCTCACCTCCGCTAATGCATGTTGTAAATTTCATGTTATTTGCATGCTTCCTTCAGGGTGTTGCATTTACGGTGGCCAGCGGTGTATATAGATATTATTGTAACGATTTTTTAAAAAGCACACCTGCGACAATAAAGAGGGGGGGGAGCAAAATCACATCAGTCTATTGTAGATACTAGATTGCGAAATACTGAAACAGCTTATTATGAATCATATGGTTATTCAAAATAAAATGACCAAGAAGTAATGGCTTCCTGTGTAGATTTTTAAAGATGTATGGTAAGATTTTTAATGGGACTTGAAGTTTATTTTCAAGTAACAATTAAAAAAATGAAAAAATTCAAAAAAAATATAAATTTCTAACTTTATGCAAACAAAGGAAAGAACTTAGGGGAAATTCCCTATATCTTGAAATTATTTTCAACTGAGTTGCCTTGATATCATGTTATGTTGCAACCTTTTATATATTAAATGTGGGAGAAATTATTGCTAATTCGACTTGCTTAGTGGTCAAGGTCCGAAGGCCCCCTTGAGCTTAAGTACCCCAGTGCACTGCACCACCTAGCCCATTGGTAGCTACGCCACTGTATGGTGGTATGCGTAGACCTAGATCAGGGATGGCGAACCAATGGCACGCAGCACAATATTTTAGGCACGCCACCGATCAAAACGGTTTGCATTACATTTCAAAATAACAAAGTTAACAAAGATGTAGTACGAACAAACGCGAGTGATCGGTCGCGGGGTGGCTGTTGATTCTTCAATCAAAGAATTTTTTTTTTGCTGCTAGATTTACTCAGTTTGAAGAATTATCGAAAACGCTCAAGATCATTATGTACCCTGATGTATCTTTATTTGGTAAACTGAACTTGTCCCAATTCGATTGTTTGAAGATTGGAGAACTTGAAATGTGACTAATTGATTTCCAGTCTAGTTCAATATGGATTCAAATATTTATTGAAACAAAGGAAAAGTTGGAATTGATTGAAACGGAAAGATTAACAATCAACATAAGTAAAAATGCCATTAACAAAATTTTGGAAACGTGGAATTCGATTCCAGACACATTTAAGTATTTGAAGAAGACCATACTTTCAGCTACCTATGCCTGCGAGTCATTATTTTCAGACTCGCTTATATATATATATATATATATATATATATAGAAACAGTTTGACAGATGACTCCAATTCAGCATGCATTTGCCGAAAGTAATATCTTACACAACCCTAAAATAAGTTATTTGTCATCAAACCTGCAGCAACAAAAGTCACACTAATGTCACTTTAATTTGACTAACACGTATATCTAAAACATTCAATGCTATACAGTGCAAAAAATGTATGTTTTCGTAGTAAATAGAGCGTTTTGAGTTGTTAGTATTTAATGTTATTATTTTTCCCATAATCACAAGTCAAAATTATTTGACGGCACGGCTATACTTCATTAAACATTTCTTTTAAAAAAATGGCACGTTCATTCATGAGGGTTCGCCACCCTTGACCTAGACAAAGACGACAGGCATGACATAATAATGTAGTCCGGCCAATGTTGCCAGTTGCATTTAGTTCGAAATTCCCAGTTTGAGGAGAATATGTCTGGGAATAGTATTTGACGATTAAAATTATTCGGATCATAGTATTATTGAGGTCGAAACGAGACCCTGGGCTCTGGTCCGGTTGGCCCCATGACTTAAAAGATATATACGACAATACTTAAATAACACATAAACGCAGATTCCGTTTGTACATGGAAGATATTTATTATAAGCAAAACGTTTTTAATTCTTTTAAAAACAAGCAATATAAAAAAAACTAAGTCAATTCTTACTTTGAATGGATAAATAGAAAATATTTTATTAACGATTGATAATTTGTGAACAAGATATAAATTTATATCTTTATATATAAAAAAAGTACGTGTCACAGTGTTTGTCCGCAATGGACTCCAAAACTACTCAACCGATCATAATATAATTTTGCATACTGTGTGTCATTTCGTCCAACTTAAAACATAGTATAGTTTTTATTTCAATTAATGACGCCATAATTTTTTTATTGCCAGAAATGTGAAGAATCCGGAACACACGTTGCCAGATTCCCGTAAGGGAATAATCGCAAAATGTGGCATTGCTCATGTGTCTGTGGAAGCAGATATTGCAAACCAAAATGCACGAAAATTAAGTGCCTGGCGTATTTCGGGGTGTGGAATCCTATTTTCGAATCAGTTTCCAAAAATAACCGTAACTTTGCCGGATAAAGCCGGTAGACCATATTTTAGACACACCATAACAGGGGCTTACATTAAAAGCCGTGAATCGTGAAAACTTGGACCCTGGCTTACTTCAAAATGGACCCTGGCGTATTTCAAAATGGATAATCCGAATCTGATATCCAATCAGAGAAATAACTGTAACGTTGGCGGATAATTCAGGACGACCATTTATTACGCAAACCGTGGCAGGAGCTTACACTTATTGTCTTGGTGCGGGAAAAGTGCGTTTTTGTTGTAATTCGGGATGATGAACGCGAGTTTGAAATCGAATTTTAGAAATTCCTGTAACTTTGACCCTAATGCCCTTTCCAGGGACTGAACTTGCCAGCTCAGGGGCACAAAAGTAATCTCCAGTTGTATCTAGGTGCGGGAAACGATTATTTGAAATCATATTTTAGAAACTCCACTAAACTTGCCGGATATTGTCTGAATTAGGAGAAAAGGCATATGATTCGAGTCCCGCGTCCGGATTTTTATTCTCTCTAGCGACTGAACTTGATCGCACTGGAGCATCAAAAGTCAGCTCCGTTTGCATTTCGCAGTGTGAAATGAGAATCTGAAATTTAATTTTAGGAGTTTGATAACTTTGCCGGATAATGCCAGTCGGCCGTATTTTAGACACACCGTAGCAGGGGCTTGCCTTGAAAGCCTTGGATCGTGAAAGTTTGGTCCCTGGTTCATTTCAAAACGGATAATCTGAATCTGATACTCAATCTGAGAAATAGCAGTAACTTTGCCGGATAATTCAGGAGGACCGTCTTTTACGCAAACCGGGGCAGCCTCACCCTTAAAGTCTTGGCGCGGGAAAAGTGTATTCCTGGTGTAATTTGAGATGATTTAAGCGAGTCTGAAATCGAAATATAGAAATTCCTGTATTTTTGCCAGATAATGCCGGGGGATTGGAATATTCTTGGACAGCAGTACCAGCCTAACTTGCCAACGTAGAGACGCAAAAAGTGGGTCTTGATTGTATTTCGAAACTGCCGATCCGAATATTCTCAATCCAATTCAAGATAATCTCATATATATGTCAAATAATGCCAGACGAAAGTATTTAGCGCGAACTGTGGAAAGGGCTTGCTTTAAAATTCTTAAGGAGAGAGAAATGCTTTCCTGGTGTTTTTCAGGATGGGAAACAAGAATAATCTGAAATCAGATTTTAGAAACTCCCGTAACTTTGCCGGATAATGCCGGCCGACCATAATGTCCCCCTTCAGAGACTGAACTTACAGAAGGGGCGTCGAAAGTGGGTACCAAGAGCTTCTCAGGGTAGGAACGAGAATCTGGATACGGATTTCAAAAGCTTCCGCAAATTTTCTGGATATATCTGGAATGAGGTCAAATGGCTTTGTGTTCGAGTTCCACCTCCGGATTTGCATTCCCTGTAGCAACTAAACTTTCAGGTGCAGTCATGTGAATATATGATTGCAATGGGAAATTGCATCTTCGGGCATTATTGTCACTTTGGTTAGATGGTGGAAAAACTGCATCAGCTGGCATTGGACATTCATAAAATACAAGATGCAATCCATTGAGAAAAAAAAGAGTGGATTGGCTATAGTATTGCAAATGAATTCAATCATGATCAGGGATAAGTATACCATGACCCATAAACATTCACTCAATGCATTACATAGAGCTTTGCAAGATTTAAATTGCAACAAGAGAATATTCGGTGTTGCTGTTGTATTACTGTCTGGTGATTTCCGACAGACATTAATAGCCAGATTCTACTTTTGCTCACGAGATTAACGCCTGTTTAAAACAATCGTTTTTATGGCGAAACGTGTAAACACTTCGACTGACCATAAACACGCGAGTACATTTGCAAGATGATCAATCTGAGCAAATATTTCCTAACCAACTACTGAATATTGGAAACGGTGAAGTAGAACTTCATCCCAATACATAATGCATGAAATAACCAGACGATTTCCGTAATGTTCTTTAGGTAAAAAGGAACTGATTGAGGGTGTGTTTCCGGATATACTGTATAATTATCTAGATAATTGTTGCCTCTGTAATCATGTTACTTAATCAGAAAAAAATGTTGTTATTGTGATTAAATAAACTTGCAGACACAGGGTTGTTGCCAGTCGATCCAACGCCTTTTAAACCAATCGACACTATTGTTGATGAAAACAAAACCGTAAATTTTTCTACCAAGTTTTTGAATTCTCTAGATATATCAGGAATGTCACCACATAATCTTCAGTTGGTTCCCTAGTTATTACCTGCGTAACTTAAATTCACCTAGATAATGCAACGGTGCACGTTTGATCATCAAAAGAATTATACCAGGAACTTCTTGAAGCAAACGTTTTGACTGTAAAGCTTAAGCGAAAATTCGGTTATGCTACTACGGAATCTGTTGCCACGTATTCCACTGATACCGTCAGAATCTCTAATACCATTCAAAAAGCTTCAATTCCCGATTCGTTGGCTTTCGCGATGACCATAAATGAACCTGAAACCCGAACAATATTCATTTGATACTTGGACTTAAAAAATCCATGTTTCTCGAATGGCAACTAGATGTTACATGTTCACGTGTGCGGAGACCGTTGAATCTATTTGAGTAAATACGGGTTACCGAAAAAATATTGTGTGCCGATTAGCGATTAGTTGATTAAAATTATTTGTTGTTATACTTTAAAATGATAAAAATAATTTTAAAAATTGCAAAGAATCAACGTTATTCACCACATTTATAAAATTGAATCTTCATATGTTCTTACTTAACGACTTCGTAAGTAATTCATGAATTATACTACACTCAAATAGTAGATGAATAGAGTGCAAAATTAAAATTATTATGTTTTATACTTTATTTCAGTCCTCCAAAATTATAAATGAAGATTAATTTAACTGCATTGAATAGCTTAGTATAATATTGAACTTACGTATTAAAACAAAGCCACAGCAACGCGTGGCCGCGTCAGCTAGTATATATATATACACTCATGTCCATAAATTAAGAATAATGAACTTCAGGCAAAGAAAGAGACAGAAGCAAAACAAATTTGACTTATTTGTAAAGTCTATTTATTAAACAAAAGGTAAAGAGCAAAAAAGATGCTATATGTTTGACATAATTAATAAAAAGTGCGATGCTTACTCCCTGGAGCAAATTTCAAAAAAGAACCTATTTACAAAAAACAGTATAACAGGGTTAGTATGAGGGTTAATACGGATTATGTCTCCCGGACGATGCAATACAGGCTTTACAACGCCTACGCATTCTGAGTATCAAATTATCAATCTGATTGTGTGGAATATTACACCACTCATCAAGCAATGTCTTCCGAAGTTCCGGTAGACAGGTGGGAGAGGGTTGACGGGCTGCAATTCGTCGGCCATGCATATCCCACACATGCTCTATTGGATTCAAGTCCGGTGAGTATGCTGGCCAATCCATACGGGTAATATCCTCCGATTGAAGGCATTCGTCTACAATGTTTGCACGGTGAAGGCGGGCGTTGTCATCCATAAACAGAAATTCAGCACCCATGGCGTCCCGAAAAAAACGTACATGTTGTTCCAGAATGACATCCCGACAGATGTGGCCTGTCATCGTTACACTCTGAACATGCAGGTCAGTTCTGGAACCAAGAATAATTCCTCCCCAAACGAGTCATCCTGCACCACCGTAACGGTTTCGTTTAATGGTGTTCTCTTGGTGGTAACGGGTACCTGGCACTCTCCATATGAAAATCCGGCGAGAATCAGACTACAAGCTAAACCTGGACTCGTCGGAAAACATCACACAAGACCACTGTTGCGGTGCCCACAGTGCATGCTCTCTACTTCAGGTTAATCGCAGGCGACAGTGAGTTGCAGTAAGGGGAACACATCTGACAGGCCTACGAGCATATAGACCAATGTGCCCTAAGCGTCTGTACACGGTCTGCCTTGAAACTGTCGTACCGGTAGCTGAAGAGAGCTGACGAGATAGGTCTGATGCTGTGCTCCGTCTGTTTCTTTTGGCAGCAACTGCCAAATACCGGTCCTCATTCGGCGTTGTAACTCGGGGGCGACCTGTGCTGTAACATCTACTCACATTACCATCATCTTGGAATCGTTGCCAAAGCCTGGAGATGACACTCTGGGCGATTCCAAATTCCTCGGATACTTCCAGCTGGGTACGTCCACATTCCAGTCGTCCTATAATTCTACCACGTAAAAAATCATCCAAATGCTTCCTTTGTGCCATAACTATGCGGTTATTGCACTGAAATGCTTTTAAAGCGCTTGTGAACAATTTTACTTCTTTGCCGCCATTCCTTATATACCCCTCTCTTACACTCTCGTCATTGTGACGTACTATCCGCGCCATCTGGTGATTTCCTGTAATTTGCATATTTTTCTTCAAGATGTGTGTGATAATTCTACAGGGGGAATTTTTATTTTAGAGTTCAATTTCTGTGTGGTTCTGAATTAACCTTAATTTATGGACATGAGTGTATATATATATATATATATACAGAGAGAGAATGAGAGGGATAGAGAGTGAACTAATAGTAGGAATTGAAAAAAGAGCATGATTTGTCTGCATTGTTATAACAATGCACACCCTGTTTGGCTAGTTTGGCTGAAAAACAGGTTTTCGACGCCAACTTTTGTCATTGTTTTAACAGCTACATTGTTACAATAGTGGAGACAAATCTAAGTTGGTTTCGAAAATCAGTAATTAATGAATTAATATTTGAAAAAACTGTATTAAAATCAAGTGTCATGCACTACAAGTTTTAAAAATTTATTTGAACTTTGTGACGGATCTATACGCGTTCTTCCATTAACCCTCTTGGGATATCTTTGGGCTATGAATATCAACAACCCTTTCTGAAGAAGAAACAGTGATATGCAAATTAGGTCTATTTTTATTCAAGTTAGCTTTCTAAGAGATATAGATTGATAGAGAGATATATAGAAATTGATAGAGAGATAGAAGAGGAGGATTGATGTTTAATTGAAGTTACCAGGAGGTTGAAATGTTAAGAAGTAGAAGAATATCACAGATCAGGTATTAGTCATATTGATAGCGCGTCTTGAGCTTTAAATTGTTAAGTGACAATTAGTCACATAGCTACGGTGCAAATCCTTTATTAAAGTAGAAGATTGATTCATAAAAGGTGGATCAATTGATTAGAAGTAATCTCCGAACTCGCGACTCTCGTTGCAAAACCCCTGTTCTTTACTGGGAAACATCTCAACCTAATTGGTTATTTGAATTTTGTCTGTGTTACTCAGTGTGCTGAATAAATAATTAAAATATATCATGTCGAGTCGTCCTTCACTTCCTCCCACACCTTTAGCCGGGTCAGACAGTAGACAAGGGGGGTTTCAACTTGATTGAAGGAATAGAAGGTATTTTAATAACGACTGAAAATTTGAACAAGATATATATATATATATATATATTAATAAATAAATATATATATATATATATATATATAGGGAGAGAGTGAGCTAATAATAGGAACTGAAAAACAAGCTTTCTTTTAAGGTATCCGACTGTTTGCAACAACTTTTTTTTAAAAAAAAGGAGATATGGGGACTTTTTTGTTATTTTTAGATTTGTTTAGTGCATTTTAAGAAAGATGTGCTAAAATTAAGAAGAGAAAAAGAAATTATTATTACTAAAATGGGAAAAAATAGGTAAAAATTGACAAAAAATAGCATAAACGCGGCCTATTCTGCACCAAAGGTTTATGAACAAATTTTCAATTTTTTCAATCTAATGTGTTGCCATATTATCCAATTTTGAAATGACCTTCAGGATAAGAGATATTTTTTTTACAAAAACTAGAGCACTTTATCTCGGTTACTATATGAAAATGCTTACAAAGACTGTGATTATGTTTACATAAGGGACTGTAAATTTTGTAATAAAACAGTGATTGATAAATCTGAATGTTAAAACAATTCTACTATTATACAGAACTTACAGAAAAAATTTCAGTTAATTATGTTCAAAACTTTTTTAGCTATCGTTGACCCCGTTTGATTATTTTCAAAAAATCACATTTCGAGTAAAACGCGTTTTAAAGTATGGCATCTTGTTTAAAGTAATGGCATCTGCTTTTACTAAAACACTTGTAGTTTTTGTTCTAGTGAACGGAAAACGATAAACTTGGTATTTTCATAAAGCTAATAAGATGGCCCATAAAATAAAATCATAAAAAAAAAACTTTGTCAATTTTTGGCAAAATTCACAGTTTTAGAGTAGTCGGATACCTTAAAAGGTTTTTACTTTGAAAATAGTGAGCTACAAGATGGAATTTCTAGTAAAAGTATTTCAATATCTAGTTTACGCTTGTGATTCCGCCATGATCGAGAATATCATCTTCCTTCCCAAGTATCATTAAACCATTGAATGATGAATCTTTTGTAAATGTCCGATCGTGACTAAAAGTGTATTTTTAAAAATATATACTACAGCGTAGACAAGCGAAAGCTACGCCATAACCAATTTGAACAATAAGGTCAATTTTTTTCTTATCCATCAAATCCTCAGGTATCAGTTGCTCATTTCCGTCTTTTTTTTGGCACATTCTGACTTATGCTAGTTATCATTTTTCTCCATCTTAAGCCTTCCTATCAGCAATCAACAGAAACGGAAGGGTCAAAAAGGTCCTCGTAAGAAATAAATCTTTTCTGCAAATGAATGCTTGGGTTAATCTAGCAACTTCTCCGAAGACAATCTCACCTCTGTTCTTACTTATCTCGAAGAGCATCGAGTTGCATTATTTTGCTTCAGGGTAGAAGGAAGAATATATCGATGCGTATCATCGTGGTGGGACCACGACTTAGGGCAAAACAAGCTTAATTTCTTGCTTCGCATAGATTTCGATAATGACTTGTCAATGCTGAAACGGGGACTTCAGATAAAGAAATTGAGGCTAAGAACACGGATTCCCACCCAGATCAAAAACTTTAGTCCAAAAATTAATTGACCATTATAAATGAACAATGCATGTAACAGTAATTTAATTCTAATGTTACTTAGCCCTTTATTTCGATGCAACATGGAAATGTAAAAATTCTCATGGAGTGGATCAAAAAAAATTTTTTTTTCAGAATATCAAAACCTACCTAAAATGCTCTAAAGTATATAAAAGAAACAAAATAAGATAACAGTTAATTTTTATGCTATTTACTGGCACTAGGGTAATAAAGTTTATGTATTTGATCCTTTTTGTAGTAAAAAGTCTAAATAATTGTTAAAGTTACAAAGGCATTTTAGTAAAATACTTTTCGACATTTATTGCGATGAGAGGATACTTACCAAATTGTTGCAAGGGGAAAAAGCATTAGGTACATTTAACAGCTTTTTTATTATTAAGTTTTGTATTAAATGAAAAAAAAAATCTACTGTTGGAATTAAAAGTGCACAATTAAGCGGAAGATGAAAAAAAACTTGGATCGGGCTGATTAGACGATGCTGGGAGAGAGAACTGAGTTATGAAATGTTGCAATGCACTATACTCACTACTGTACTCATTAATCTGTAATAACATTGTGCTATACTTACTACTGTACTCATTAATCAGTAATTACTTGGATTATATTCACACTACCATACTCACTAATCAGCAATCATCACTTTTGATTATTTTCTAATTCCTACTATTAGCTCACTCTCTCTACATATATATATATATATATATATATATATATTTATCTTGTTCAAATTTTAAATCGTTAATAAAATACTTTCTATTCATCCTATCCAGTTAAAATAATTTTTTTAAAACTTATAGCGGATGATACTCGGTGTTAATACAGTTTTTTCAAATATTAATTCATTTAATTACTGGTTAATTAATTAAATTTAATTAATTACCGGTTTTAGACGTCAACTTAAATTTGTCTCCATTGTTGTAACAATATAACTGCTAAAACAATGACAAAAGTTATCGTCGAAAACCGGTTTTCCTGCCAAACTTGCCAAACCGGGCGTGCATTGTTACAACAATGCAGACAAATCATGCTCTTTTTTTATTCCTACTATTAGTTCACACACTTTCTCCCTATATATATATACTAGCCGTTACCCGCCCGCTTCGCTGGGTATTTCATGATGTTTTATAAATTTTTACTGCTTATATATATGTATAAATTATTGATATCTAAGTCCTAGCATTAAGAATTTGATTGTAATGAAAAATATACTTATACCTTTAACTGTCGCAAAAAAAAAGGGCAGAACTCATCTAATTTGTATTTTCTAAAAATATCTAAAATTGAAGCATAGAATGATGTTTGCTCTTTCGTAACCCATAAACCAAGTGGATTCCAGCAAAACCAAATTTTCTTTGGATCTCTACTTCGTAAATTGAACATGCAAGCCAAATTTCATGTCTAAATCTAACAGAAAAAAACAAAGTTTTACTATCAATATCACCGTAATCCCGTTGAGAGCCGTTTTCCAATATAACCGCTCTTAGCGGATATCAATTCAACAAAAGAAAAATGCTTATTATAGTCCTTGTAACTCGAAAAAAGGAATTTTTTTTGTCAATACGTCTCAGTAACCCCTTGCACGCCCCCCCCAGAACATGATTTGCTTAAAATACATTCTTAGTGGATCCCTATTCAACAAAAGAAACATGCTTAACAAATTTCAAGTATTTGGGTCTAACAATTAAAAACAGGAATTTTTTTCTGTAACTCCTCTTGACCCCTCGCGACCATCCTTAGGGCTCAATTTTCGTTTTACTCTTTGTTAGAGGAACTCTATTCCATGAAAGGAACATGCCTACCAATTTTCAAGCAGGATGATCAAAAAGTTTAAAAATGGAAATATTTATCGATTACGCCTCTTAATCTCCCGAAATTAAACTTAGTAGTTGATATTCGCAAAACCCATTTTGTAGCGGTTCTCTACTTTACGAAAGGAATCTGCTTATCAAATTTCAAGACTGTACGTCTAACGGTTTAAAAATGGGGATAATTGTCTATAACGCCACTTGAGCCCCCGCAACGCCACTTCTGGGTCTGTTTTCACAAAACCCATTTTGTAGGGGAATTGCACTCTATGAAAGGAATCTGCTCAGCAAAATTTGAAGACTGTGCGTCCAATTAATTAAAAATGCAAAAAAAATTATCAATACCGCCCCTTGAACCCCCGCGACGCCACCTAGGGGTCGATTTTCACAAAACATATTTTGTAGTGTATTTCTATCCTATGAGAGGAATCTGCTTACCAAATTTCAAGACTGTGAGTCTAATGGTTTAAAAATAGAAATAAATATTTATATCTGCCCTTATCTGCAACACCCCCTTGGGGGTCAATTTTCTCCAAACCCGTTTTGTAGCGGATATTTACTCCATGAAAGAAACATTTCTACCAATTTTCAAGCAGCTAGGTCAAGTAGTTTAAAAATGAAAATATTTATCTATTACGCCACTTATACCCCGCAACGCCACTTTGAAGTCTGTTTTCACAAAACCTTCTTATAGCTGACTCTATTAAATAAATCTATTTATCAAATATAAAGACTGTGCGTCTAATAGTTTAAAAATGGAAATAATTATCTGTAACGCCCCTTAAGTCCCGCAACGCAACTTGGGGCAGTTTTCGCGAAACCCATTTTGTAGCGTATCTCTACCCTATGAGAGGAATCTGCTTACTAAGTTTCAAGACTGTACGTCTAATAACTTAAAAATCGGAATTTATAACGCCTTTAAACCCCCACCCCCGCAACACCC
>BMAO01039604.1:0-19636 GCA_019973975.1 Trichonephila clavata
TGTATACAAAGAAATGCTGACGTAATTTCCCCCACTTTTTTACAAAACATTGCTACATAAAAGGAAAGAAAGATCTTCACCTTAAATGTAGAGGGTAAACTATTAAACTTCAGTTTTATTTTAATAAAGTTTAAAAAAATGCCCAAGAAACAAAGATCTAGAAATGTTTTCAAATTTAAAAATTTATTTATATATAAACTTTTTTTTATTTTAATTGTTTCTTTAGACTACATATGCAGGAGTGTCAAACTTGCGCGGTCAGTATATCGGCACACAATAGTATATAAAAAACTAGCTGACCGGCCACGCGTTGCTGTGGTTTTGTTTTAAAACGTTAGTTAATATTATCCTAAGCTATTCAATGCAGTCAAATTAATCTTCGTTTATAATTTTGGAGGGTTGAAATAAAGTATAAAACAACAAATTATTTTAATTTTGCATTTCATTCATCTCCTATTTGAGTGTATATAATGCATGAATTACTAACGAAGTGTTAAGTAACACATATGAAGATTTAATTTTATAAATGTGGTGAATAACGTTGATTCTTTGCAATTTTTAAAATTATTTTTCATTTTAAAGTATAACAACAAATAATTTTATACAACTAATCGCTAATCGGTGCACAATATTTTTCGGTAACCCGCATTTTGCTAACTCAAATAGATTCAACGGTTTCCGCACACGTGAGCATGTAACATCTAGTTGCCCATTCGAGAAACATGGATTTTCTAAGTCCAAGTATCAAATGAATATTGTTCGGGTTTAGATTCCTTTTTAGGCCAAACGAATCGGAATTGAAGCCTTTTGAATGGTATTAGAGATTCTGACGGTATCAGTGGAATACGTGGCAACAGATTCCGTAGTAGCAGAACCGAATTTTCGATTAAACTTTACAGTCAAAATGTTTGCTTCAAGAAGTTCCGGTATAATTTTTTGATGATCAAACGTGCACCGTTGCATTATCTAGGTGAATTTAAGTTACGCAGATAATAACCAGGGAACCAACCGAAGATTATGTGGTGACATTCCTGATACATCTAGAGAATTCAAAACTCGGTTGGAAAATTTACGGTTTTGTTTTCATCAACAATAGTGTCGATTGGTTTAAAAGGCGTTGGATCAACTGGCAACAACCTGTGTCTGGAAGTTTATTTCATCACAATATCAACATTTTTTCTGATTAAGTAACAGGATTACAGAGGCAATAATTATCTAGATAATTATACAGTATATCCGGAAAGACACTCTCAATCAGTTCCTTTTTGCTAAGAACATTACAGAAATCGTCTGGTTATTTCATGCATTATGTATTGGGATGAAGTTCTACTTCACCGTTTCCAATATTCAGTAGTTGGTTAGGAAATATTTGCTCAGATTGATCATCTTGCAAATGTACTCGCGTGTTTATGGTCAGTCGAAGTGTTTCCACGTTTCGCCATAAAAACGATTGTTTTAAACAGGCGTTAATCTCGTGAGCAAAAGTAGAGCGTGTAATGGTCTGTCGGAAATCACCAGACAGTAATACAACAGCAACACCGAATATTCTCTCGTTGCCATTTAAATCTTGCAAAGCTCTATGTAATGCTTTGAGTGAATGTTTATGGGTCATGGTACACTTATCCCTGATCATGATTGAATTCATTTGCAATACTGTAGCCAATCCACTCTTTTTTCAATGGTACACATTGCATCTTGTATTTTATGAATGTCCAATGGCAGCTGATGCGGAATGTGCAGTTTTTCCACCATCTAACAAAGTGACAACAATGCCGAAGATGCAATTTCCTATTGCAATCATATTTTCGCACGACTGCACCTGAAAGTTTAGTTGCTATAGGGAATGAAAATCCGGAGGTGGAACTCGAACGCAAAGCCATTTGACCTCATTCCAGCAATATCCAGAAAATTTACGGAAGCTTTTGAAATCCGTATCCAGATTCTCGTTCCACCCCGAGAAGCACTCGTGCCACTTTCGACGCCCTGCTCCTGTAAGTTCAGTCTCTGAAGGGGACATTACGGTCGGCCGGCATTATCCGGCAAAGTTACGGGAGTTTCTAAAATCCGATTTCAGATTATTCTTGTTTCCCATCCAGAAAAACACCAGGAAAGCATTTCTCTCTCCTCAAGAATTTTAAAGCAAGCCCTTCCACAGTTCGTGCAAAATACTTTCGTCTGGCATTATTTGACGTAGATATGAGATTATCTTGAATTGGATTGAGAATATTCGGATCGGCAGTTCCGAAATACAATCAAGACCCACTTTTTGCGTCTCTACGTCGGCAAGTTAGGCTGGTACTGCTGTCCGAGAATATTCCGATCCCCGGCATTATCTGGCAAAAATACAGGAATTTCTATATTTCGATTTCAGACTCGCTTAAACATCTCAAATTACACCAGGAATACACTTTTCCGCGCCAAGACTTTAAGGGTGAGCTCCTGCCCCGGTTTGCGTAAAAGACGGTCATCCTGAATTATCCGGCAAAGTTACTGTTATTTCTCAGATTGAATATCAGATTCGGATTATCCGTTTTGAAATACACCAGGGACCAAGTTTTCACGATCCAAGGCTTTTAAGGCAAGCCCATGCTACGGTAAGTCTAAAATACGGTCGACTGGCATTATCCGGCAAAGTTATCGAAACTCCTAAAATTCAATTTCAGATTCTCATTTCACACTCCGAAATGCACACGGAGCTGACTTTTGATGCTCCAGCGCGAGCAAGTTCAGTCGCTAGAGAGAATGAAAATCCAGACGCGGGACTCGAATCATATGCCTTTTCTCCTAATTCAGACAATATCCGGCAAGTTTAGTGGAGTTTCTGAAATATGATTTCAAATTATCGTTTCCCGCCCTAGATACAACTGGAGATTACTTTTGTGCCCTGAGCCGGCAAGTTCAGTCCTGGAAGGGCATTAGGGTCGTCCGGCATTATCTGGCAAAGTTACAGGAATTTCTAAAATTCGATTTCAAACTCTCGTTCACCATCCCGAATTACAACAGAAACGCACTTTTCCCGCACCAAGACATTAAGGGTAAGCTCCTGCCACGGTTTGCGTAATAAATGGTCGTCCTGAATTATCCGGCAAAGTTACAGTTATTTCTCAGATTGGATATCAGATTCGGATTATCCATTTTGAAGTACGCCAGGGTCCAAGTTTTCACGATTCAAGGCTTTTAATGTAAGCCCTTCTTATGGTGTGTCTAAAATACGGTCAGCCGGCTTTATCGGCAAAGTTACGGTTATTTTTGGAAACTGACTCGAAAATCGGATTCCACACCCGAAATACGCCAGGCACTTAATTTTCGTGCATTTTGGTTTGCAATATCTGCTTCCACAGACACATGAGCATTGCCACATTTTGCGATTATTCCCTTACGGGAATATTCGCAAAATCTGGCAATGTGTTTTCCGGATTCTTCACATTTCCGGCAATAAAAAAATTATGGCGTGATTAATTGAAATAAAAACTATCCTATGTTTTAAGTTGGACGAAATGACACACAGTATGCAAAATTATATTATGATCAGTTGAGTAGTTTTGAGTTCATCGCGGACAAACACTGTGACACGTAATCTATACAAATAAATAAAATTGAAGTGTCTGTTTTTAATTTCAAATTAGCAGCTTTTTACTTAATGCACTAAAAGTATATACGATACTCATAACAAAAAACCAATTTTTAAAATTTTTGTCTGTCTGTGTTTGTTCCGGCTAATCTCGGAAACGGCTTTTGCGATTTTAAAAATTCTTTCACTAATGGAAAGCTACATTAACGGGGAGTAACATAGGCTATATTTTATTCCCGTATTCTTACGGGAACGGAAACTATACGGGTGAACGTGAAACTGAATGCCAAGATGAACGCCAAGCTGAGTCGTTGTTTTGGTTACTGGCGACCGATGCTCTTCATGAGACATAATAGTGTTACGCGCACATGATAATACGCTGACATATGCCATAATTTTTTTTATGAAAGTTATCTCACTGTTCAGTTAAGTAGAGCATCGGCTGTTTCGGATGCACTTTTAAAAATAATAAATCAAGGCTTCATAAGCAAAAAGCAATGCAAGAAACAAAAAATTGATAAGTTTTGCGGTTAGTTTTAATCCTTTCATTTTTTTTATTTATATTTTTAGTCACATTTAAACAATAGTTATTATAATCCCAATCTATATCTATACAAATAAATAAAATTGAAGTGTCTGTAATTTCAAATTAGCAGCAATTGTTTGCGGGGTGGGGGTTTAAGGGGCGTTAGAAATTCCGATTTTTAAGTTATTAGACGTAGAGATACGCTACAAAATGGGTTTCGTGAAAATTGCCCTCAAGTGGCGTTGCGGGACTTAAGGGGCGTTATAGATAATTATTTCCATTTTTAAACTATTAGACACACAGTCTTTATACTTGATAAGTAGATTTCTTTTATAGAGTAGAGATCAGCTATAAAAGGGTTTTGTGAAAACAGACCTCTAAATGGCGTTGCGGGGGATTTAGTGGCGTACTAGATAAATATTTTCGTTTTTAAACTACTTCATCTCCCTGCTTGAAAATTGGTAGGAATGTTTCTTTGATGGAGTTAATATCCGCTACAAAACAGGTTTGGGAAAAATTGACCCCCAAGGGGTGTTGCGGGTGTTAAGGGCAGATATAAATAATTATTTCTATTTTTAAACTATTAGACGCACAGTTTGAAATTTGGTAAGCAGATTCCTCTCATAGGATAGAGATACACTACAAAATGTGTTTTGTGAAAATCGACCCCTAGGCCGCGTTCTGGGGGTTCAAGGGGCGTTATTGATATATTTTTTTTCTGCATTTTTAATTTATTGGACGCACAGTCTTTAAATTTTGCTAAGCAGATTAATTTCATAGTGTGCAACTCCCCTACAAAATGGGTTTTGTGAAAACAGACCCAGAAAGGCGTTGCGGGGGCTCAAGTGGCGTTATAGATAATTATCCCCATTTTTAAACTATTAGACGTACAGTCTTGAAATTTGATAAGCAGATTCCTTTCATAAAGTAGAGAACCGCTACAAAATGGGTTTCGAGAATATGAACTACCAAGTTTAATTTCGGGAGCTTAAGAGGCGTAATTGATAAATATTTCCATTTTAAACTATTTGATCATCCTGCTTGAAAATTGGTAGGCATGTTCCTTTCATGGAATAGAGTTCCTCTAACAAAGAATAAAACGAAAATTGACCGCCAAGGAGGGTTGCGAGGGGTCAAGAGGAGTTACAGAAAAAAATTCCTGTTTTTAATTGTTAGACCCATATACTTGAAATTTGTTAAGCATGTTTCTTTTGTTGAATAGGGATCCACTAAGAATGTTTTTAAGCAAATCAAGTTCTGGGAGGGAGGGTGCAAGGGGTTACTGGGACGTATTGACAAAAAAAATTACTTTTTTCGAGCTACAAGGACTATAATAATGAAATTTGGTTTGCATTTTTCTTTTGTTGAGTTGAAAGAGCAGTTATTTTGGAAAACGGCTCTCAACGGGATTACGGGGATATTGATAGTAAAACTTTGTTTTTTTTTTTCTGTTAGATTTAGACTTGAAATTTGACTTGCATGTTCAATTTACGGAGTAGAGTCCACCGAAAATTGGTTTTGCGGGAATCCACTTGGTTTTTGGGTTACGAAAGAGCAAACATCATTCTATGCTTCAATTTTAGAGATTTTTAGAAAACACAAATTAGATGAGTTCTGCCCCTTTTTTTTATCAACAGGCGACAGTTACAGGTATAAGTATATTTTTCAATACAATCGAATTCTTAATGCAGGACTTGGATATCAATAATTTATACATATATATAAGCAGTAAAAATTTATAAAACATCATGAAATTCCCAGCGAAGCGGGCGGGTAACAGCTAGTTTTTATATATAAAGATATCAAAATTTCTCCCGAAGTAGGAAAGATAGCAGCAGAGGAGAGATATCAAGTATCAGGACGTAAACATTACATTTTTCTAACTCTTTTATATATTTTCACTATAATGTATTATTCGAAATAAAACTACGTTTACATAAATAATATTTTTTTTTTGCGACCCATTTAAAGTTAAACCTTTTTGTTTGGCCCAAGTTAGCCCTTGAGTTTGACACCCCTGATTTACAGTTTTAAACACATCACAAACTATTCCTTTTATCTTATATGTGGTTTCTTCAGCTGGTATATTTTCGATGAATTAAATTTGAATCATCCTGGGAAAGTACACAGACATTTCCGTTAAATAAAAATAACCATGAAAATTTAAATTGTACTTCAAAAACCTTTTAAATATTTTATACCTTGGATTTATTGAAAGAAACTAAGAACTCAATTAAAAATAATTTCAAATAAACTGTGAGTAAATTCGAAATTTTATGCATTAATCAAAGTAATAAATTATAGTTTGAAAAAAAACTAAAATACACGCTTTTATACTGATTCGAGCTAAAAAGTAAAAAAATAATTCTTAATAAAGAATAAAATGATTAACAAGAAAATGAATGTCATTGTGGTAAAAGCGTGGGGTGCTTTGTACTACATTTTTACACTAATTCAGCTTTTCGGAATAGAAGTTAAAAATTATAACAATTGATACATTTATAGAACACCCCACGCTTTTACCCCAATGACATTCATTTTCTTGTTAATCATTTTATTCTTTATTAAGAATTATTTTTTTACTTTTTAGCTCGATTCAGTATAAAAGCGTGTTTTTAGTTTTTTTCAAACTATAATTTATTTTTCATTTTTTTAGTTCGAACTACAATAAAAGCGTGTTTTTTAGTTTTTTAAACTATAATTTATATATTGTTAAATTTATACTTGAGTTTGATATTTGAAGCTGGAATTACGTGGCTGTAGAGTTAGCCTTGCTCTTCAATGGATATTAATTAACGGGTCTGAAGTGTATTTATTCTCTCTGTTTACGAGGCCTCGGATGAGTCCCGTATCGTTATATTAGATTCCGTCTCTTTTGAACAGGTCATACAAATAAAAGTGTGTAAAGAAGAAAAAGTTCGAATTAAAAAAAATTTTAATGTACCATGTTTTTATAACGGACTAAAAATTATAAAATTCCTCCTTTTCGTTTTCTTTTTTAACATTTTCATGCAGTTATCCACTTCTCATCTATGGTCCAAATTTCAAGTCTCTAGCTCCTCGGAAAGTCACACAGTTTAAAATCAATTACAAAATTCCACCTGGACAGACATTAAAGAAAGCGAGTTAATAAAAGCATGGTTATATGAAGTGTCAAATTATTCTTCACCTTTTAAACGTGTTCCTTTCATGTTAATTCGTATCATCACTTCTAAACGTATTGCTTTATAAAAATAAAAAAATATTTAGCAGTTAGAAGGCAAATTATATTTTTTTCCACATGCACGAGCCTTTTTTTTTAAATTTTCATTTTCAGAAAAATGTTTATATTATGGTTAGAAATTGCTAATACACACCCACCCTCCAATTTCTCAGATACAGAACACTTTTTTTGTTTTATTTCTATTAACTGCAAGTGTATTTTATACTTGCATAAAATTAGCTTTGAATTCAAAACACTCGCTTTAGGGTTACACCTTATTCTTTAATCGCTAGATCTGAAATAAGTCGCCAAATCTGGAAATGATACAAGTCGCCAAATTTAAAAATGATATATGCAATAAATCGCCAAATCTGGACGTGGTATCTGGAATGCTCGCCAAATCTGATTATCCTTATTCCTGACGATCCTGAAAAGGACAATGGAACAAAATTATGAAATTATTGTGCTGTCATCGGTTCTTGACAAGTGTGCGAAATTTCGAATGAATCTGATCTTTTTAAGTGGATAAAAATCGAGTTCCAAGATTCCGTTACATGCAAGTGAAACTTATAAAAGCGTGTTAAAAAAGAGTGAATTATTAGAAATTTACCAAATGAGAACAAAAAGGGGGGGGGGTGAACTCCAATGACTAAAATGTTTGTTCTCTGGAATTGGTTATTTTACTAAACCGAATTATGGCAACAGGAACTTGATTTAATTATCCAGCAATTATAATTATAAATCAGAACTGTTTATAAAAAGCATAATTGTATTTCAGAATAAAAAACAAAAGAATAAGCTATTCCTGTATTTTATTTCTAGAGTATTTTTAAGATATGTTTTTCCCATGTAGGATCTTTTGAAAAGAACAAAGAAAATAAAAACGTTAAAAATCTGAAGGATCAGTTAATAAAGGGCACGACTGTTTTATTAAAAGTATTGTTTTTACTTCATGGAAAATCAAAATTATGTTGAAGAATTCCTCGCGCTCGATTACAGACGTTGCATTTCAATCCTTGGGCGATCTTGAAACTGGAAGATTTGTCATGGGACAACTGTTTCAACTGAAGGACTACAAGCGGTGTTTCTTTTTTCGTTCGAAAAATTTAGGTCTAGGTCTGAAGATTAGTAATATCTATTGTGATTCACACATACATAAAATCCTATCTAATGTAATTGAGTTATGGGTTTCAATTTACTCATAAATTTGGTTGATGTTTCTTTCTTTTCGTATTCCATTGATTCAGTAGAAATCTTGAGTAGTGTTCTTCTTAAAATCTAAGTGACATCTGCATCAAAAACAAAAAAGATGTAAATGCCAACATTTTTCCCTTTTTGACACTTTTATATTGGGAATAAATTGAGCAATAATCTTGGAAAACAATAAGAATAAATCACTCTAACGTTAATAAATCATGCAAACGAAAAACAAAACGCTAAAAGGACAGGTTGACGCAATTTTTGAAGTAAATAATTTAAATAAATCTAAAAATAGTTTCAGGGGGAGATGTTCGAAATTTTCTCAGATTTAACTATAGGAAGAGTATTTACAAGTACAGCCATTGTTTATTCTATACGGACGCCTTTAATTCTTATAATCTCTCAAATGATCAAAGAGATTTCTAGATTAAAGATAACATTTGAAAAATGTAGAAATATTAATTACCTGTTAAACTCCTTTAGCGTCGATTGTGCAATGTAATTCTTTTCTCTAATTGTGATGAAACATTTAGAATAATTACAAAAAATGCCAACCTAAGCACCATAATTTTAACAAACGATTTTATATCAACAAATAAGTAATTAAATGAATTACAGTTCCATTATTTTTTTTCGATTTAAAGCAGATGATAATAATTTGGAAAAGAATTTTCAACCTAAACAATATCTAAAACTACTGTAAAATTTAAATAGTCAATTAAAAATTAGTTCAAATTTAAGAAAAGAAATTTAAACAGAACTAAATATTTTACAATTCGAAACAGCCAAAAATGTCGCTCATAACACAATAAATAAAATTCGATTAACGGGAATGAAGAAAATTATTTACCTTATTTTCTCTTTGATGTATACTGTAGGAAAATAAGTTAAAAATGAAATACTTAAATTACACTAAGAGTAGGGAAAAAAAGCAATTTTACTTTGAAATGATACTTTTAACACAAAGCGAGAACGTCAACTCAGCAGGCTGTAGGACCCCGTGGACGGCGATACAAGAAGTAAACATGACTATAGTTAAAAAGTCAATGATAGTCAAATGGTTTCCGATAAACAATGGATGAAAATTTACCAAATTTATCAAAAAACGATTTATTTAATGAAATATTTTATCACAATCTTCAAGAATTTTTCATTATAGCTACACATGCTTCAAAAAGCTAACATAAAACATCTATTTAAAGTATTGCGCAAAATGCTTCTTTTGCTTATACGTAGTATGATTCAAAAATTCGGGGACTGCGGCCTTTGCTATCGACGAAATTAAGAACCTAAATTTAAACCACTTGAAATGAATTCTCCTAAACCTCCCCTACCTGGCCAGGTTGGTTTAGTTCGTGTCATGTGACCGAACCGCACGCGTAGTTGTTATCTTAAGAAGCGATTTGTAAGAAAGATGGCTTTCTTGAGCAACGTTTAACATTAAATTCTGTCAACGCTTAGGTAAAACACCAATGGCGGCTTTGGAAATGCTAAGTAAGGTGTATGGTGAATCTACCATAGCGAGATCCAATTTTTACGAATGACAACGGCGTTTAAAAGAGCCGATAATCCATCGAAGGTGATGAACACGGACGACCGATTTCATGGAACGCGGAAAATGTTGCGTTGGTGTCTGAATGTGTTCGGAAAGATCGTCGTCAAACACTTACACAAATTGCTGAAGATACACACTTCTTGAAGACGTCGTTCGAGGGAATTCATTTTTTGTAAACGGCCTCAATTCTGGTAGAGTGACAACTCGTATCTTCTGCCTGATAACGCACCAGCACATCGATCTTAATTGGTAAAAGAGTTCCTCGCCAATACTAACACTAACGTGCTTCCATATTCCTCCCCCTATTCACCAGTTTTAACCCCGTGTGATGTTTACCTGTTCCCATCAATGAAAAAACATTTACAGAGACGCCGTTTTGTGTCATCAAATGAGGTGAAAGGAGCATCGCAGGTAGCCTTACGGGACGTTACGAAAAATGGCTTCCAGATGCGCTTCCTTGCGCTCATCCGGTATAGTGTTAGCGACGCTGACTGCGGTGCGTAGGGACTGGTTCGAATCCTGGAGAAGGCATGGATGTTTGTGTTGTAATCTTTCCTTTGTGTTGTAAGCCCCGAGTTATACATTGTGTGGTGCACGGGTTTCTAATGTTCTCAATAAAAAAAAATAATAAAAAAGATGCGTTTCCTGAAGTTATACGAACGCTGGCAGAAGTGTATCGTCGCCCGAGGGGACAACTTAGAAATTGGATGTGCTGTTCAATCACCGATGGCTACTCACAGATTTTCTGGCAACATTTTCATACAAGGCAATACAATAATCGGTTGATATTACTTTGGACTCCGGGTTACTAAAAATGGCTTTGCAATAAACAGGCGAATAAACTTACAAAATCGGAAATGCAATTCATTGTTAACATCGGTTAAATTCTCGAAATATATCTAATATCTACAAAAGCAGGAAAATTTTGATTTCAGCAAACATTTTGAAACTTTTGGAAACACCTGGTAATAGATATCCTATCCAAGTGGGCAAAAACAGAAGAGGAGTTTTTGAGCATATGGGTCATTACCAAAATGTTTCAGGTATTTTGCAGAATTTTAATTTACACGAAAAATGCAATTTGCAATCGTATAACTGATTTAGAGCATATCCTTTCAATGGATTTGCCCTCATGCTGTGGGTACACCATTTCCGAAGACATGATTTATCAGCGCAACGTACTGGCTAGAAGAGTTAATTCGCTCACTTTATGTTTCCTACAAGTACACTATTTTATGAAGTGGCAAAAGCAGTTCATTAAATTGTAATAATTATTCTCAAGAGGGGATCCGATTTCCCAGACAAATATTTTCGCAGGGAGCACATAGGGAAAATTTTCCAAAGCATATGTTATGGGGAAGTTAATCTCCAAAACCTTAATCCGATTAAGCAGTGTTCCTCAACCGCCGGTTCGCGAAAAATATTTGACGGTTGCGATTTGTTTGAGATTCACAATTTTGTATCTGCAAAGATTATACCACTAGTCCAAAGCAATAAACTTACTGGTGATAAAACTTTAAAATAGTTTACCGGTCTTCAGTTAATCGGGTTGAGAAAAACTGAGCAAACGCATTTTTGGAATCCCCTTAAAAGACATGTTGCTGCTTGAAGTTTTTTTCCAAATCGTTAAATGAACTAGAAAAAGGGTTATTCCGTATTTGGTCTGCGATTTCCATTTCGGTGACCAACTTAATCGGCAGCATTCTATGCATTGCAGTTAAGGATAGACTCACTCCTTATAAGATCTCATTTTTGTAACGTTTTTATGGCATTTTTATACTGAAAACTGTAAGGTACTACTTCCTTCAAGAATATGCTTTTCTGCCAAGAGTGCTTAGTTTTTATAAATCATGTTTATGTTAAACCTATACAAACGTCTATGCCTTATTCGATATCGCAACATTCCTCAAAATTTGTTATGTTAATTTTTAAATTACACGCAAAAAACAGGTTACACCTTAACTTTCGCAGGCTAGTGAATATTGAAAAATTAAAGTTCAATTAATTACATTCGCTAATATTTTTTAAAAAAAACTTACATTACAATTATAAGAAAAGTTATTTTAGAAATTTGGCAAAAAATATGTGCATATATATTTCATTATCTCTAATTATTATTCTTCACGAAACAAGTTAGAGCTAGAAAAGTTATTTTAGAAATTTGGCAAAAAATATGTGCATATATATTACATTATCTCTAAAATTATTATTCTTCACGAAACAAGTTAGAGCTAAAGGATGGGGAAATAATCACAATTTCTTTTAAGAAACACATTGGTAATTACTGTAGCCTATATTCTTCCTCTGAAATATTATTGCTTCTCAACAATACCATTAAATATTCTACAAGAAATTATTTCTTAATTTTAAAGAATGTTTCCAAAGTGAAAGAGTTAGCATTTAAAAACATTAATTAGCATATTTAGGGGAGAAAAAGGATAATGCATATGAGAAAGGAATCAATTTACAACAGGAAAAGAACTGTAAAGCAGTCTTCCACTCTAGCATCAAGGGTTAACAATTTGGAACCACAGAGACATGGTTTCCGGTGGAGTATAGATTAATGTTCTTATTCATTTAGAGCAGTGGTTCCCAAAGTGGCCCGATATTACTCAGGGGGTGGTCCGTGGCAAATAAAAATTGATTTGGGGGTCCCTGAATAACGTCAGGGGGTCCGTGCAAAGTTTAATACAAAACAAAAAAATTTGATCCATTTTTATTTTAATGGAAATTTAAATAACAATTCTCACGTAGATATTCCCGACTGGGTGTTGAACCCTTTTGCACGTGGACTAACTCAAATCCCTAACATAAATGAATTCATACTAATACAGGAGCATCTTATTCAAAATATCCACAAATAACGAGGTTTAACCAATGTTTGAACAAGGATACCACAAATTCTGGTCTACTGTATATCCTGCATTTTGGGTTATTGTACAGAAGTTGTTTACTACTTTCCGTCTTCCAATTTGGTAGAACATAGATATAATAGTGCTGTAAGAAACCTCATTAAAAAAAACTAGTGCTTGTTGGGATAAGCAGATGCCACTCACAAGCATTGAGACGGACATAAATACACTCATAGCATTTTAACAAGTTCATCCAAGTCATTAACTTTACTCAATTTTATTTTAAACAAAAGTTAATAAACAATTCTTCAACAAAATGTTGTTTTTTTTGTAATTTTTATACCATGAAGCTTTTTCACTTGGGGATCCTAGGGAAAGGTTAGACTACAAAAAGGGTTCCACGCATTAAAAAAGTTTGGGAATCACTGATTTAAAGGAAGAGAACAGGTTGTTCTTTTGATCCCCATCCCTACCATTGACCATTTCCTTTTTAGATTTGAGATATGTTATCTTTTATATTTAATAATTGAAGGAGTTCATTTAAATCACATATAATTAATTCTGTTTTCACAAAACAAATATGAAATAATAAAAATTTGGTACTTATACTATTGAGGAACTTCGCCAAATGCTATCCTAAGCGCGAAAAATATTGCTTTCGTACATACATAGAAACTTTTCTACTATTGGCTACATTTCACATCTTTTCATTTGATGATATGGACAATGGTATAACATGCAAGTATGAAAAGTTTAAATCATTACCAAAATTTAGCTTTTCTGCCATTTCCACAAGCATTATTTATTCATATTGATATAAGATACATAAAGAATATAATGAAATATAAGCATACATGAAACAGATATATAATGTCATAAATATATTTAATAAGTCATAATTTTACTTTGAATACAAAAATAAAAAAATTCATTTCAAAAAGAAAATTTTTAAAGAATAGAAATTTAAAAGGTAGAAGACAAGACTTACTTTAGATAACATGATACTTCTCATAATTATTAAACACTGTCAATTACAATTAATGACAATTTTCATTCATTTACAATTGAACAAATTATGAAATCCTCAATATTATATCAGAATCCTAATAAAGCTAAAATATTTCACAATACTCTATAAAACTAAAATATGGTACATATACCTACTGTTTAAGTTGGCGCTGGAAAAATCACACGAGACCCTGAATTAAATACAAGAGGGACTATACTGCAGAGAAAAATCAAACTGCTGGCTCTTGCTGATCATATAGATATCACTGGGTGCACTATATGGGCAGTTGTCTCGCTTGAGAAAGCAGCAGGGAAGATGGGCCAGACCATCAATGAGGATAAAACTAAATTTATAATCATATCAAATAAAACTGTGGATATGTCCCCCCCCCCCAGCATTAAATAGTTATACTTTTATGACTGTGAACCAATCTAAATATCTAGATTAAATAACGATTTCAAGCAGCAATTATAAAAAAATTGAAATAAAAAATAGGTTATCTATAATCTTTAGAAACCAACTAACAATAAAATCAAAATTAATTAGTTTAAAAACCAAAATAAAACCTTTAGAAAACTTTTATAAGGCCAGTTGCCTTTTACAGAAATGAATGCTGGATCCTCAACAAAGCAGAAACAGATGCCGTTGATCTTCAAAAGGAAAATCCTGAGGATAATCTTTGAACCAGTAAAGCATGATGTGAAGTAAAATACTACACAATTATGAAATTTATAAAAAAATATGACAAACCAAACGTTACAAAGATAGCCAAAACATCCTGCATTAGATGGTCGAGTCACATACTTAGATATAATGACTTATTTCCAACTAAAAAGATAACTGTTTCAAGAATCGATGGAAAATGAAAGAAAGGAAGACCACCCACTAGGTGGCTGGATAATGCTAAAAATGACTTAAGGGTAATTGGAGTAAGCCGATGAAGGGCTGTTGCAAGGATAGGGCCAGATGAAGAAGACTTTGGGAGACAGGCTGGGCCTGCAACAAGGTGTAGTGCTTAATGAGGTACATACATCAAATTATTTGAGAGGGGAGCTCCTCATTACAGATGCTTATTATATTTTTAACAATCTTAAATCAAAATAGTTTTACTTGGTTGAGTAAGATATTTTATTATATTATTAAAAATCTAAGTACAGTAAAAATAGACATATATTTCATTATAAAAGCAATTTATTTCACACATAACAATACATAAAATACAAAACAACACTTTATGTACAAAAATTTGAAAATAATTCAATACTTTAAGTAAAAATTAATAATATAAAACCAATTAAATTAGATAAGGAAGACAATATCATTGGCAACCATAAGCTGATTAGCTTCAGTCATTGTATTGAGTGCAGCATCAATTTCCTCAGGAGTGAATGGTTCTTGTATTTCTTGTTGTGACACAAAAGTGTTCAATTCAGGCAAAGGTACTGATTGTGCATGTCGTTCTTTAAACAGCTTAGATATAATTGTTTTGAATTCTTTTAATCTGAAATTTTAATTTTCAAATATTAACAAAATAAAATGGCAGATTTAAAAAAGTTTTAAAAAACAGCAAACAGTAAAAATTAGTACTTTTCTTAATTATCCACAGTAAAATAAGTACTACCGATTCACTAAAAATCATGATTAATATTACAGACCCTCTCGGTTAACACACAATAGTCACAGCAAGTCTAAATCAGTTAATTTGTACTTATACATATAAGTTTGTTTTAAGCTGACACCAATCTTCGAGTTTATAAATTTTCCATGAATGAACTTAGACATAGTAATCCCATCATTTGCACAGACTATTGGTTCCAAGCAGTGGCGCACACAAGGAGGGCCTCAGATCCAGACCCCCCCCCCCAAAAGCCCTCGATTTTTTTCGATTGATTGAGATTCTAAGAATATAGTACGTAAACTTTAATTGTTTGAAATAAAAATTAATTGTACTAATTAATGCTAATTTTTGTTCAATAATGAATCTGTACTGTTTTTTGCTCTGAAAATCAACAAAATCAAAAGAATATGTTGGGCGGCATATTGGGAGCATGATACGAGAATGGTGGACTTTTGACCCTGGACCCCCCCACCCCTGAAAAATTTCTGTGTGTGCCACTGGTTCCATGAAAATAGTATATTGCTACTATGGAAAGTCATTAACACATTAAATGTTGTACTTAAATTTTTATTCCAACAAGAACTAACTAGAGCATTATTCAAAACTAAAAAGCAACAAAAAAAATTGTTTAAAATTTTTACTAGTTTTCTTTTTATAGCTGCATGTTACTTATTCAAAAAATTCACTCTAAGAGAAATTTATCTCACAACACATTCATCAATGAAGAGTTTTATCAGATAATTACTATATTTTCTAACATTTCCAAACTATATTAACCTATAAGACTTTATTATGAATTTAAAAAAAGATGTTACATTACTGTATTTTTCTAACGTCCTAACTATGTTAAACCTATAAGATTTTATTACGAATTAAAAAAAGATGTTACACACAATACACACAGAAGGTATCCAAAAACATACATTAATATTATCTATGCACCCTTTTAAAACTAATAATTACATGTAACAGAAACAGTATTGTGCTTCTTCTAAAGTCTGTGGTTTCATTATTGTTAGCGCAATTATTAAAAGTATCAATAAAAAAGGAAAAGAAATAAAAACACATTGGTAAAAGTCTTTAAAGGAATACAAGACTTGGAAGTGAGTAGAACATTAAAGAATATGACGAATTGCACAAACCACAAGGCTTGCTAACACATTAAAGAATAGCACTAAGATTAATCTTTGTGCATACTTTAGTCTAGATATGCATTATACTTATTGAAAATGTAGAATTGCCAAGAAAATTCTTATGAATTATGTATAAATATATACATATATAAATACACACAAAGGCAAAAATAATGAAAACTAAAAGAAATTAATATATTGATTTTGTCAATTTCAACATTTGAAAACTTTTTTTATAGTAGGATATAGAATCGTTGCTGAATTTAGCTATCTAGTCATTTACAATTCTCAACTTTTTTTTTTGTTTATCATATAATTTCCTTAAATAAAAGTGAGTTAAAAAACAGATGGCCCTCAAGTCATGGTTTGTACATTTTTCATTGATTTAGTCAATGTTGTTTAAGAGTAATTAGCCAAAATCAAATAGTTTCTGGATGTAAATTATTGATAAAATCAAGCAATAACAAATTTAAGGAAGACATACAGCTATCTTGTTATATTTACAAGAACTAAAAGTATTACTAACTAATGATTGAAATTTTTATTAAAGTTATGTTTATCTCATACTTATAACTAATTATAAAAAAATAATTACCTAGATTCTTCCATCATTGTCACATCTGTATCTTCTGATCTTGCAGCCGATGTTGATGCTGGTTGAGAAGAGCCGCCACTTCGAGACGTACTAGCACGAGGAGCTAGAACAATTTTTAAAAAAATATTATTTAATTCACTGAATCTTTACTTAGTAATATTCATGAGAGTTTTATGATTATGTACAAAAATCTCCTTCATGAAGAAGAATTCTATGTTACAGGAGAAAGGCATGGAATGGTTCCTAACATTGTAATATCAAATATTCTATACTAAATGTCCCATCATATTCATTTAAACAATCATTAGTTATCTGTAGAGTGAATTAGTAAATTTTCAAATGTTGGATTGAAATTTAATATTGTCTTGAGGTATTATTGTTTTTAGTTATTTACTTTAATGTTTTACTATTATTAACAATTTTTCAATATCCCTATTAATAATAATCAAAATTGCATGCTACAATGATTGATATTAATTGTGAACTTAATTTAATACATGTTATGCATCGATTGATTCCAATTTCTTTCCTACTATTATTCAGATTGTCTTCCCTCAAAATTCCTGAAATAAGATAGCCTTATACTTATGACCAAACAGAAGAGAGCATGAGAGTATAAATACACTGATAGAAATAAAAATCCCAATACCAAGAAGATGTGCCAGATAAATGAAATTTGGTAGGTATATTTATAAATCTGAAATATGAAGTTGATTCAAATTTAATGTTAGGTGCATGAATGCAAGATCAGATTTATTTAAATTACATGCTGCAAAATTTGTGAGCATTATTTATTAATGAAATTTGATGCTAGTGAAGAATGCATTTAGGAATGTAAAAATTGTGCAAGATTGTAGGCAGCACAGGTCAAGGAGATACTGTCGCAAGGAAATCGTATTCTGAGTGGTCACCTGACACTAATGAGAATGAAGACAGTAGTGTTAAGAAAATGTCTGAAATGCATCTTCAGCAGAAATTCAAATTGCAGTTGGCAGCACAATGACACAACAAACTGCTAAAGATCGGTTACTTCAAGGATAGCTCAGAGTCAGACGTCCTGTAAACGTGCATTCCACTGACTTCAAACCATTGCTGTTTGCAACATCAATACTATCAAGCTAGGGCTCACTGGAAGACATGTGGAGATTTGTTGTGTTTTCTGATGAAAACCAGTTCTGTCTTGATGCCAGTGATGGTCATGTGTTGGTTAGAAGACCAGGTGAGGGCCTGCAACCAACCCATCTATAGCCTAGATAATCTGGATCAGCAGCACCTGGAGGGTCCTTCTGGGATATAATTATTGTATTCTTGTCTGGGATATAATTTCCTGTGACTGAGCAGCACTCTTGCAGTTTATTCCATGCCTCCTGACAGCAAACTTGTACATCAGTCTGGTGATTCAAACTATTGCACTACCATTTATGAACATTTTTAAGGGGGTGTTTTTCAAGAGGATAACATGCATCCTCACATACCACTATTGAAATCAACATGCTTCGTAAAGTGTCTACATATTTCCTTGGCCTACTAGATCACCAGATCTCCAATCATGCACACATGGAGAGGTAAGTCCAGCGTCATCTACAACCAGAATTAAGCACTCTTATACTGTCTGACCAAGTGCAACAAGCATGCATATTTGTATTTAAAAATCTGGCAGTTATCCAATCCCCCCCCCTTTTCTAATAGGGCTATGGATTGGTATTTCACCATTACAGACCTAGAACATTTTCTAGGAATAGGTATCTATTTTTTTAGTACGGCACCATAACGATGGTATACTAATTGCTGCAAGTAATTTTGATACCCAGTTTTCTACCCAGAGAAAAGGTACTTGACTCTGACAATGCAAAACCGTACATAGGAATTTAATTTTGCTGAGAGCACCCGAGCCAAACAGGCACTCAAGGAATGTTTTATGTGCCGCATAATCATGACATGGAAGCTGTCAATTTTCTGCATCATGAAAATTCACTGACTTGGGCCACAGTCGCACTCAGAAACTTGGGCATACAAGATCAACCATCCAACACACTGGTTATTAATGTACCATCATTTCACATTTGAACTGATTCTTCTCACACTTACATTAACCTGTCATCTTGAAAATTTAATCAATTAAATAATATAATATCTAGAAAAAATGAAGTTTCATTTGTCAACCACAATTTCTTCCATCACTGTACAATATAGTCCTGAAGTTGTCATAAGTACAAACATCATTCTCATTTTTTTTAATATGACAATTTCACAAAAAAAAAAAAAAAGCTATATTATTTTATATCTAACCTTCAACTGATATATTTTTCAACTCATTGAAATGCAAATAATTTAAAGGTTTCAAAACTAATTTTTTCACTTGAGAAGATAATATG
>BMAO01039605.1:0-39538 GCA_019973975.1 Trichonephila clavata
CTTTATTTACTGGGGTGTATATCTCTTGTGTTTGTGCCACTTTCCATGAAAAATACTTTATATTTCATGTAAGATTACATAATATTCATATTTGGTGCAACTGAATTTTATTCTGTAGGTATTTATCTACAATTAGATCATTAAATCAAAACTATTTAAAATAAAAATAATCAAAGTTCCACCATCAGCGGGCCACGGTAAAATTATCAAACGTTGACTGGTCCGGAAGATAAAAAGGTTAGGGAGAACTGCTACACAGTATTACGTCATGGATTCTGAGGACGTGATAAAAATCTGAAAGAATTTTCAACCAAATACAAAAATGTTCCACGTTATGATATTGAACTGCACATCCACCTTTGAGAACCTTGCAAGAGGTAACAGAAAATTATTAAAAATAGTTATTGTTGTGAAACCTGTGATATTTTTTTTCTTCCGAATGCCAATATATTGGCACTTGTAATGAGTGAGAAAAAGAATGGTTTCTCTTTATCGACTTGGAACTTCTGAAGGAATTTTAAAACAACTATACGCGAAATCACAATTTATTACATTTTTTGTGTCCTAAGAACTTATTAAAATTAAGATATTTTTGACCATGGAATTCATCTCCCGTTTGTCGCAATTGTTCAGTCCAATGAAAACGGTCAAGTATTTGTATGTCAATGCTCAAATGTATGCGTAAAACAAAGTACCAACATAAGAATTGTCTTTGCGTGAAAAATGTAATGAAATGTAATTCAAAATGTCATTCAAACCTACCATGTTGCAATAATAGGTTAATTTTAATTTCTTGCTTTTTTATATGCAAAATTTTGTTTTCCTTAATAAGAAACACATAAATTTGTTGGTGCAACTTTCATTTTCCCTTACATATTTTGAATATTTTTTTTAATGGCACTCTCAGTATTTTATCAGAATAACATTTGAAATTTTAGAAATGTACATCATTAATATTTATTAAACTTATCATGACCTTATTTCACACTTTACCTGAATAGCTTTTGTCATTCCATAGAATGCCTAGCCATTGTTTAGAAGGCCGGACGTTTTTAGGCAAAGTATTCAATATAAGTAACATTTATTACATACTTTGCCTAGGCATTGTATATTTGCCAGCATTTCATACTTCGCCAGTAACATACATACGTATTTATATTAATTGTAACTATTTAATAAAAAATAACTAAAATAATTTTTTTCTTGATCTAAGTAGGAATAGACTTAATTTTTTTAATATTACTTGTTTTTTAAAACCTAGATTTAAAATTTTTTTGGTACAAAGTATTCTTACCACTACAACAGTTTGGTTTATATCTTTCAAATGTAAATATTTTAATGAGTATATTGATTTATATTTTAATATAGGAACCGAATGAAAGCAGAAGCTGGAGAACATCTATCTTATTCATTCTACATGATAATAAACTTAATTTTACAGTCACGAAAAATAAATGAAGAAGTGAACTCATGAAAGATGATATATTGCATTTTTCTTTAGATTGTGTGTTAAAGTCACAATTAAAATCAACACGATGGCTTACTGGTGAAAAGTCTCGTAATTTTGAACCACCGTCAAACGAAGAAGACTCCACTTATACCATACTTTCATACCACGCCAACATGTTGAATTTTAGCTTCAACAGATTTATCGTGCACTAGCTCCTCAACAAAACTAGATGTCTAACGGCCTCCTCTCAAAACGGATATAACATCAGGAATTGAAACAACGATTTTCCAGAAATAATGCCGGTCACATTTCGGAACTATGACCACTTGGCTATCACAGCCTCTTCACTTTCAACATAATAAAAAAATCCTTGATTGAAACTTATTTCTATTGCATTAATAAAATAGAATTGTGTGAGTCCAAATTCTTCAGTAGCTTTATTCATTTATTGAGAAAAATGACGAAATTCAAGATCTTAAATTATACCATTTTTTTTTATTTATAATAAATTAACTTTAGTTCTTTAAATAGCTATGACATAAGTAGGTATATATTTATTTTTAAAAAGTATTTATATCCACTTCGAAAGCACAGTATGAACTAAGATTTTAAAAAATCAAACGGTTCAAAATAGGATAAAAAATTACCCACATAAATGCTGTAAAATGTGCAAACGAAAGGCTTTTAAAGTTAGTTGAGTGATAAAATTATTCCGAATAGTTTAAATGGATCTTACTTGAAACAATAATATCATTTAATTATGTCTTATTTTCCTGTAAGAACGAAAAGTACGCATTATTAAAAAAAATATCTGGCCAGAAAAATAAATCTATTTTACATTTTAAGAAATCGCATTCACTTACATTGTGCGAGTGTGATACAAGTTTTAGTTATAAAATTATTTACTTGTTGTGTTAAATATTTTTCATTTAATAATTCTAACAAAATGCGTCTTAATGTTATACGAAAATTAATAAAACGAATTGTGTCGGAAGAAAATTCTCACTTTTTGTAAACTCTTAAAATGAATCTTTTGTCCAGTTGAAAAAGTTTGTTAAATGTTTTTCTTTTTTTTTTCAATTTGTTTTTGTATGTTTAGTACTTATACGTACAATACCATCTACCAATTTCACCGAATCAAAAGACGTCACCAAATGCTATCACGTATACGTGAACCAAAATATTGTGTTTTGTACATGCGTAGGATATTTTCCGTATTAGCTTATAAATAAACATAACTGGAGGACGTTGTTTTATATATTTTTAATACTGATATGTTTTTTTTAATTTTATTAGCATATTTAAAAAAACATTTTAGGTTTTTTGAATTTTTTAAAACCTTTTTAGTGTGTTTCTCTCTATCTACCTTTATTTTTGAGTCAGCATTAACTGGATTACATTTAAAAAAATACTTTTCTATTATTTTCAACAAAGTTTATTTTCAGTTGGTTAATTAAATTGAATGCATTGCACATTGTCGGTGAAGCTGAGTAATTTTCATAGATTACTACTGATAGCTCATACACAGTGCGCAACAAATTACGACAATACTACCTTCTCAAAAGTTTGACACCACATTTAATTTATTACGTTGTGTGTGTGTATGTGTGTGTGTGTGCGTGTGTTATAGATCTCACCATAATCTCTATACCAACTCTCACCAGATCCTTACAGTTTTAGACTTCCATATGCTAAAACTGCACTAGATGATAACAAAAAAGGCTTTCAGCTCATGACAACATAATTCATAAAGCTTTTTTTACTTTTTAAGGTGACACTAAATGATGACATTAAATGTAAACCCACAGGAAAAAGCTCAATGTGTAGTCTGGTTCATAGAATTAATGTCCGATGCCAAAATACAATGAAATTTTTGGCACCGTATAGAAGAGAACACACCAGTCCCTATTTGTCATTTAAAGAACTATCATGCTATTTTTCATTTACAGAAATAGGTATTATTCTTTGTAGCTAGAGGATGTGTTGCTCATTTGTTTTAGGAGCCAGATCGATAAGATTCGGCAGGTGTTTGCTAGGAGTACAAACAAAGCCAGTCCACACGGCCACTAGATAGTTGGAAATATTACAATTAACAGTGCAGAAAGTCTTTCATAATACTTTATGTCTTTATTCTTATACAGTGCTGCTGTTTAAGACACAAAAATGTTGTCTCTATGAGCCAGGTTCCACTTTAAGATTTCTCATGTGTGGCGTCCATATTTTTCATTCATAACTACTTAACCTGAAAAAAAAATTTGTTTTTTATCACATTTTTAAAAACATATATTATTTAGTGCAGTTCTAAAGTTTTTAAAGTCTCTATGGTTGTATAGATAATTTATAGACACTTTATACTTCTTATATCCTTCTTAATCTAAGAATACTTTTACTTCACTCACAAAAGAGACACTAATAGAACTCGTTCTTTTTTAAATAGACCCCAATATTTTCTTTCTGTCGTCTAAGGGTTGAGTCAATTGAGTTCCTCTTTCCATTCGAATGAAGAACACGTCTACTTAAAAGTGACGAATGGGATAGTTTTTCACCCCGAGTTCGAGCCTTAAGACGACATAAGCTGTTCTAAGCTATTCACATAAGTCTTCGCGAAAAACTTTTGTGTCCTCCGAAATCGTGTTCTGGTTTAGGAAAGAACTCTTAGTGGAAGGAATTAGTGCTTTGATGGGAAAGGTTGTTCGTCTTCGGTGTAATTACTTTTTGGGTTTTCTTCATAGTGCATTTTTTTTATAAAAGTACTTGTGCATATGATTATGGAGAAAAATATTGAGTACGTTACAGAATACCAATAATCTGTTATTATATTTTTTAAGCAAACTCATGCTAGTTTCAAAAAAAAACTCTATGTCTATAATAATAACAAAAGAATCTGATTTTGGATGATATCTAATTTGTTTCTAAATTGGATTCACTATAAGCAAAAATGTATCTCTTTTCCCACCATGTAAAAACCATCATAATTGCAATCAGTATATTAGTTTATTAAGTGAAAAAGTTTGAATTAAGAAAATGTATTTCATATAATTATTGAGATTTAACATTATTTGTTACATAAACCCACAGAATTGAAAGAACTATTGCTGTTGAATTTAAACATAAATACAAATTAAATGTGAAGCCGCTATTTTTATACTTGCGCAACTACATCAAACTTGTGAAAAAGTTGTTTTAAAAGTCTCTTAAAAATATATAAAGTAGCTTCATTTACTTATAATTTAATTTTTGCATGAGTCTACGATCAATGTAAGATGATAACAATAAACAATATTAATAGCTATGAATCTTTTTGTTTCGTATGCTAAAATGTTTAATGAAAGATTTTGAACTAGTAAAAGATGACCTTAAAAGATTGACCTTTGAAGACCTTAAAAGATTTCTCCAGAAAAGCGTATTTCGCATGTTTTACTATAAATTTCTAAAGCTAGGAAGTCAAAAAATAGGTTTTATATAAAATCTCTTCCAAACACAGGAAGAAGATAACGTAAAGAATAAATTATTAATTATTAGCATCATACTTACTAACAAGACAAGAGTTATTCAAAACAGACATTTTAATTTGGATAGACAATCATGATGTCTATCGAAGATGACTCTTGAAATGTTTCCTTCATTTTTCTAGCTTCTACATCTTGGTAATGAAAGTAATTTGATTTAATGTGCTTCAGACTTTCTACTCGAAGGGGCCTTAGAACTCGAACTTACATCTCAACTACAACGATGGAACCCAAACTTACGACAATAACAAACTAACTACCATTATAATATCTTAAGATGGGCTTAAGGTGGGCTTAATAAAATAGGCTTGATAAAATGGGCTTAATAAAATGAATTATCTTCCATTTTTGAAGTGATAACTTCTTTGGGGGTGTTTTGCCAAAGAGTAAATCTAAATTACGCTTCAGGTTCAGCTGCGTTACGTTCAATCGGGTTTACTCGGCTGCAGTCGGCAATCGTGATGGGGTAGGGTTTTTTTTTAAAGTAAAAATCCTGCACACTTTTCTTGTGAAGTTTGGTTTTCTTTCTTTAAATAATACTGCCACTCCACTCAATTCCTGTGAGTGAACGGGAGAAGAGGAGCGATAGATAAGAAAAAACGAAACATGGGGTTCATTTTTTGATTCAGCAGAAGGAGTATTTAAGTATATAAAAATGTGCAAAAAGCCTTAAAATCCGAAATTTTAATGGCGAGAAAGTTGTCAATATTTTGCTTTATATTAGTGATGACCACTAAGAGATTACGGGAAAATAAAAGTATTAATAGTGAAAAAGTATGAAACCTCTTCTTTTGTTTACTTATAGAATTTTAAAAAAAGTAAACGGCCCTCGGGGCATAAATTTCCCTAACCTTACATAGTATACGGCATTATATACGTTATATAAACGGTACTTAGGTATTATTGTAATGGTATTGGTGACATTATATAAAAGGAAACACAATCTTGCTAATTCAGCGCGTACACACATGGGAAATTAGGGTTGTCAAATTGGCGCGTTATCATCAAAATTGGCATTGATAAAATTGTACGCAAGTACCATATAAACATATACTAGCTGTTACCCGACCACTTCGCTGGGTATTTCATGATGTTTTATAAATTTTTACTGCTTATACATATGTATAAATTATTGATATCTAAGTCCTAGCATTAAGAATTCGATTGAATTTAAAAATATACTTATACCTGTAACTGTCACCTGTTGATAAAAAAAAGGGAAGAACTCATCTAATTTGTATTTTCTAAAAATCTCTAAAATTTAAGCATAGAATGAATGGTGTTTGCTCTATCGTAACTCAAAAACAAGTGGATTCCCGCAAAACCAATTTTCGGTGGATCTCTACTCCGTAAATTGAACATGCAAGCCAAATTTCAAGTCTAAATCTAACAGAAAAAAGCAAAAGTTTTACTATCAATATCCCCGTAATCCCGTTGAGAGCCGTTTTCCAAAATTACCGCTCTTAGCGGATTTCAATTCAACAAAAGAAAAATGCAAACCAAATTTCATTATTATAGTCCTTGTAGCTCGAAAAAAGTAATTTTTTTCTCAATACGTCCCAGTAACCCCATGCAACCCCCCAGAACTTGATTTGCTTAAAATTTATTCTTAGTGGATCCCTATTCAACAAAAGAAACATGCTTAACAAATTTCAAGTATATGGGTCTAACAATTAAAAACATTAATTTTTTCTGTAACTACTCTTGACCCCTCGCAAACATCTTTGGGGGTCAATTTTCATTTTACTCTTTGTTAGAGGAACTCTATTTCATGAAAGGAACATTTCTACCAATTTTCAAGCAGGTTGATCAAGTAGTTTCAAAATGGAAATATTTATCGATTACGCCTCTTAATCTCCCGAAATTAAACTTAGTAGTTGATGTTCACAAAACCCATTTTGTAGCGGTTCTCTACTTTACGAAAGGAATCTGCTTATCAAATTTCAAGACTGTACGTCTAACAGTTTAAAAATGGGGATAATTGTCTATAACGCCACTTGAGCCCCCGTAACGCCACTTCTGGGTCTGTTTTCACAAAACCCATTTTGTAGGGAATTGCACTCTATGAAAGGAATCTGCTTAGCAAAATTTGAAGACTGTGCGTCCAATTAATTAAAAATGCAAAAAAATTATCAATAACGCCACTTGAACCCCCGCAACACCACCTAGGGTTCGATTTTCACAAAACACATTTTGCAGTGTATTTCTATCCTATGAGAGGAATCTGCTAACCAAATTTCAAGACTGTGAGTCTAATAGTTTAAAAAAAGAAATAATTATTTATATCTGCCCTTAACCCCCTGCAACACCCCTTGGGGGTCAATTTTCTCCAAACCCGTTTTGTAGCGGATATTTACTCCATGAAAGAAACATTCCTACCAATTTTCAAGCAGGTAGGTCAAATAGTTTAAAAACGAAAATATTTATCTCTTACGCCACTTATTCCCCTGCAACGCCACTTAGAGGTCTGTTTTCACAAAACCTTCTTATAGCTGATCTCTACTCTATGAAAGAAATATCTTTATCAAATATAAATTCTGTGCGTCTAATAGTTTAAAAATGGAAATAATTATCTATAACGCCCCTTAAGTCCCCTCAACGCCACTTGGGGGCAATTTTCACGAAACCCATTTTTAGCGTATCTCTACCCTATGAGAGGAATCTGCTTACTAAGTTTCAAGACTGTACGTCAAATAACTTAAAAATAGGAATTTATAACGCCCCTTAAACCCCCCGCCCCCGCAACACCCCTTGGGGTCAATTTTCCCAAAACCCATTTTGTAGCGGATATTTACTCCAGGAAAGAAACTTACGTACCAATTTTCAAGCAGGTAGGTGAAGTAGTTTAAAAACGGATATATTTATCTATTACGCCCCTTAATCCCCCGCAACGCCATTAGAAGTCTGTTTTCACAAAACCCATTTTGCAACTGATCATTATTCTACGAAAGGAATCTATATAGCAAATTTAAAGACAGTGCGTCAATTAGTTTAAAAATGAAATAATTATCTATAACGCCCCTAAGCCCCTGCAACGCCACTTGGGGTCGATTTTTACCAAGATCGTATTGTAGCAGATCTCTACTCTATGAAAGGAATCTGCTTACCCAATTTCAAGATTGTACGTCGAGTAGTTTAAAAAGGGAAACAATTACTTATAACGCCCTTAACCCCCGTAACGCCCCTTGCGGTTCAAATTTCGGATAATCCGTTCTTAGCTGATGTCTACTCTATTAAAGGAACATGTCTACCAAATTTCAAGTCTGTAGGTTGAATAGTTCCAGAGATTTCGTGATTAGTCAGTCAGTCAGTGAGTCGCTTTTCTCCTTTATATATATAGATAGATACTTATGTATTAGCGTCGTCTTACCAGAGTTGGAGGAACACGAATCGCACCACGATCTTTAATCAACAAAATATTCTTACGTGTTTTATTTTTTTCAGTTTGTTTGTAGTTAGAATGATTTCTTGTAATCGTTTACATGATTAATAAAGATATAGAGCTGTTGGAAGGTTTGAAACACTCCCGTCTCAAGTGGAGGGGGCTTGATGGTTACAAGTGGCCCGAAAGTGGTCTTCCGCTAATGGAATCAACTCCATACAAGTGATACTGTCACTAGGAAGGTCAGTCGAAGTCGCCCCACAGCATCGACATCTGCACAGTATCACTACTGGACGTTAAGAGTATGGAGACATAAGCGGACAATGGCTCCTCAGCTTGCTCGTGACCTTGCTGCTGTGTATGGAAGTAGAATTTCCAGGCAAACAGTCTACAGCCATCTTGCACAGATTCGCCTTTATGCCCGGCTTCCAGTCTAGTGCGTTCCTTTGACGGCATCCAGCAAGAAAGACTGGATAATGTGGAGCTGAAAACATCAGTTGTGGGCACCACAAAAGTGGGGGGGGTGTCTTTTTCATTGATGAAATGTACCTGACAAAGTGATTCTCGTCGAGTTTTCACCTGGAGAGAAAATGGAACTCACTTTCATCCCTCCTATGGAACAAAAATCAACAAATTTGGTGGAACAGTAATTCTTGTATGTAGTGACATAATGTTGAGCAATCTTACACCACTGTACATTTTCGATGCAGGTACTGTCAACTCATAGCACTATAGGGATGAGATCCTGAAAGTCTATCTGAGAGTTTTCTGGGTTCTATAGCCCCTGATACCTTTTTTATGAACGATAATGCTTGGCCATACAGAACTCATATTCTGGAACAATTTCATGAAGGAGCAGATATTCGCCGCACGGATCGACCCTCGAGGAATCCGGATCACAATTATATTGAATATATTTGGGATGATCTAGGAAAAGCCATTTCTCAGAGTAGCTCCTCTCGCAGGAACCCTCCAGGATATAAAAATACTGTTTTGGGGGTGGGATTTTGTTGGCAAAAACACTTATTGACACCCTCATAAATAATATAGTAGCTTGTTTTGATGCTTGCATAGCAGTTTACAGTGGTAACAATCCACATTATAGGCCACATAGACAGGAAATGCTTTATCTCTGATTCACGATTTTACACTTTTTGATATGACGCATCAATTAACAATCAAACTCTTTTGCATTCTGTTATGTTGCTATAATCATTCTGACGTTGTAATATGTCTCTGTGCTATATTTCGGGGCAACACAGTCAATAAATCATCAGTTTTTACAGTTTGTATGTTTGTGGCCTTAATTCTGAACATGTGTGTGTGTGGGATTTACTTTCTTGAAAACAACATTATGACGAAGGAACAGCACGTGTACTACAAGATATATTTTTAGAAAGAAAGAAATTTTCTGACTTAAAATTGCCAATGCTTTCAATACAAACGAAAAACAAAGTTTCTAAGACAGTTTACAAGAAATAAGCTCGAAGTTACATTAAGTAAACAAACTAGAAACGTTAATGAATGCATGAGATATATAATCTTGGCAACAAATATTTATCTAAACAAAAATCGAGAATGTAAATTACAACCGAAGCGTGAAATAGAGCAATTTCAGAAATTCTTCTCTTGATAGTTAAAGATGTCGAGGTTCTGGGGGAAAAGTACTTCAATTATCTTACTTTCCAGAGTGTGGTGCTAAAAACAATTTACTCTCTTATTTTCCTTTCTTAAGAGAAAGAGTGATTGATATTCTATAAACCGCTAAGTTTACATATGTTTCACTGAGTGTCTCTAAAAGTTTTGTAATTTAAAATACTACAAAATGTGAAATTTTAACATACAATGAATTCTTTAATACTGGATGGGTATTGTACTTTTTCTGTATTAGTTTTAGATCATGCTTATTAATTAATAGCGAAGAAAAAATAATTTTGCATTTCTACTTTTTGCTGTGCTAAATCATACAAACTATGCCAGAGCATTCATGTAAATAACAAGCAGTAGTGTATCTAGTGTTAAAATATAATAAAAAAAAAACACAAGAGTAAGTAGAACCAAATCCAAAAAATAAAAAATATATATAATAAAATAATGTTTACTACAGTAAAAAATAATTATTATAATATATGTACCATGTTAATAACAAGTGCAAAAGAATCTGTCATCGATAAAGTCTAAAAAAAATTGCACGAAGCAGGCACTTTAATGCTTGGATAGTAATATAAAACAATTCTAAATATATGTACATTGTGTGTGCATTTTTAATCTGCCTCAAGATGTGATTGGTCGCTGTAGGCATTATATTCATGAAGTACTTTTATTAAGAATTATTCCTGATTTTTTTGGTACTATACCTCTCCATATGTATTGTTAAAAAGCATCTTATCAACAAAAAACATATAAAATTGTTTGCGAATTTACGATTATTGTTGTATTGTTTTATACACTATCTGGCCAAAATATACGGACATCCTTTAAAGAAGTGGTTCTGGCGAGTGACGCAATTTGATACGTAATTGAAAGCTATAAAAGTGTTGGTAGTTTTTTGTCAGACTGTATTTATGCGTTTGTGAGGCAATGAGTAAGTCAAAGGAGCTTAGTGAGTTTGATCGTGGCAGTATAGTGGGATGCCACCTTTGTAGGAAATCAGTTCGTGAGATTGCGGACATTCTACAGAAGCCTAAATCCACTGTGAGTGATGTAATTGTGAAGTGGAAACGTCGAGGCAGAGTGAAACGGCAGAAAAACGGACCGGTAGGCCGAAAATATTTGGTGAACGCAGCCGCAGAACTCTGAAAAGGGTAGTGAAACAAAATCGCAAGTCCTCATTGGTGGAAATTTCTCAGGAGTTCCAAAGTTCATCAGGAATTAGTGTTAGTAGCAGGACTGTCCGTCCAGGGTTAAAAAACTTGGGATTACATAGTAGTGCATCCGCTCACAAGCCAAACATCACTCCACAGAATGCGAAGTATCGATTGCAATGTTGTAGAGCTCACCGTCATTGGACTGTGGACATGTGGAAAACTTTCTTTGGAGTGATAAATCTCTCTTTATAGTCTGGCAGTCGGATGGATGCGTCTGGGTTTGGCGGATGCCCGGCGAATGTTTCTTTAGTGACTGCATTGTGCCTACTGTTAAGTTTGGTGGTGGGAGCATAATGGTGTGGGGGTGTTTCTCGTGGTTTGGCCTGGGTCCGTTAGTTCCTGTGATTGGAAACATAAACTCTGAGATGTATGTGGACATTCTGGACAATGCTGCACTCCCAACTCTATGGCAATATTTCGGGGAAGGCCCATTGCTCTTCCTGCAGGATAACTGCTCCATTCACACATCGAGGCTTGCACAGACATGGTTTGACGAAATGGGTGTTCAAAAACTGGACTGGCCTTCTCAAAGCCCCGATCTAAATCCCACAGAACACCTTTGGGATGAATTAGAGCGCAGATTACGTAGCCAGAAAAATCGACCATCCTCACTGCACGCACTCACATCAGCTGCGATGGACACCTGGAAGGCAATTCCTATGATCACTTATCAAAAATTGGTTGAAAGTCTTCTCAAACGTGTGCAGGCTTTCATCCATGCAAAAGGGGGAACAACATCATATTAATATGTGCCTCAGGACGCTCTAAGTCCATACAACTGGGTGTCCGGATACCTATGGCCAGATAGTGTATTAAACTGTGTTTGAATGTAAAATTATTTTTGGTCGGATTATATATTTATCATATTTTTAAGTTTATTTCCTCCTTTATTGTAATTTTCCATTATTATAAAGTTTTCGAGATTCGCTGTAATTATTTATACATAACGTTTAAATACACCATTAATAAAAAATCCAATCAAAACCAGTATACTAATGATTTTTAGTATTTCAGTTATAATTATAAATGAATTGTTTGTCTAGATATTATTTAAAAGAAATTCAAGGCAGTGAATTTCATTGACCATTGTTAAGCGATAAAGAAAAGAGGATATATTTAGTTTTTCTCCGAAGTTTTCAATTCATTTGGGCATAATTCGTGCTAAAGTTAATTGCTTAAAGATAACAAAATTACGATGTTAATTGATTAGCATAATTGACATATTTATTTAATGTTTAAAAACAATTTTCTTAATATCAATATCAATTTTGTCTCCCACGCGTTGAATTTTCCCATCATGAAAAAGAATCCTAATCTTAACGTTCCTTTACAACGTTTTTAATAATTAGAGTTTTTAAGGGATGAACTATATGTCACATCCCTTAGTGTGAGTAGTCTGAAGGAAGATTAGCCATATTAAAAATAACTTCAACTTATTCTCAGATATGTATGCGAACACAAACTCTATTAACCAAAGTTAAGAGATGCACTCAAATACCAAATATGGAAAGCAATAGCGAGGTAGATGAGATACGAGGGGACTTTAAATGATCACATCACTATGTCTAGGCAATATTTTCTAATTTTTAGCTACCTAATCTAATTTGATTCTTAATTGACAAATCGTCAACTTTAATAGTGCAATAATCAGCAACGGAGTATCCACGCGTCACTTCATGTTTAATCAATCACTGCTAGCCGTAAGCAGTTTAACCTCTCTCTTCCTCTAACTTGAAAGTTTGATCTATATGGTGTACAAGTCTTAATTTGCATACTCACATCTTCCTTTTCAAAGGGAAGATTTATAATATAATAATAATTAAATATCCAATATCTCATTAGAGGATTAGTATTTTAGAGAACGCGGATTGACCCGCGTTTAAGGAAACGGATTTCCTAATATTAAACGATAAAAAAATTTCTCTACTCAAAATTTATATTTTTATACATATAACAACTTGAACAAGTCTGTTAATGTGTTATGACTAATTCTTTCAGTTAAATAGTGCATCATAAAAATCAAAATTTTAAATTGTACTATTAATTTGAATGAATAATAAAATAATATTTTCCCAAAAGCATAATCCATAAGTTCATCATAGAAAAAATTTCTGGTACTCATAAAGAAATCAATATGAAACAGTTATTTTCAATTGAATAAATTTACAGACGGTTAGGAATTTTTAACAAATCATAGAAAGGTAAAAAATAATAATCCTATACTATAACTTATAAAAAACTGTTTTAGCCGTATTTGAAACATTTAAATCAGAACGAAGCATTTTTGAACGATTTCTCTTTCGCAAATTCTCCTGCTTAGTTGTTATCGTATTCATATGTTGTCTTTCTCAATAACTTCTCAGATTAAAAGCTTTTCAGCTTTCTCCATTGCTGCTTATTTCTTTCGAATCAATAATGATTTCTCTCAACAAACTATTTTCGATCATTTATATTTTTCAAGATTTAATTTTCTTTTAGATATATTGCTTTTTGTACTTAATAATTCATGAAATACCTTACAAATAAAGTCTCAGTATTAAATTTATTCAATATAATATTTACGGGTATCAATACCATAGCAACAAAGTTCATACTAGACAACATTTCAGCAAACTGAAACTGTCAAATAATTAATTTTCAGGAAATTAATTTCACAAATCAGTCACGAAAGCAATTATTAATTAGACAAAAATATCAAAAGATTTATTTTTGAGCGAATATATTATAATTGTCAAATTATTGATGCCAAACGATTTATTTAAAAGGAAAAATTATACTAATTTAATTATATTGAACAAACGATTTGAAAAGAAATATTAAAATATATTTTAACAGCTACTTTTATCTGAAAAGTTCAATAGCTTCTTCAGTTATTAATAAATAGAAGAGATAAAAATTTAAATATTTAATTAAATTATGTATAATATATTTCTTTGGCCGTAATAATATGTAATTTGCCATTACAGCAACTCTGCCAACGTCGTTTATTGAATCCGCTTATTTTAGTAAACTTTCGTGACAAATATTCGGTTACCAGGTGTAATCGGAACTCGGGAAAAATTTGGCAGGTGAAATAAATTGTTTGAATTTTAAAAAAAATTTTCGATTTCTTACTGGTGAGTAAAATTGGATGGTTATGTTTTAATTTCTTTTTCAGATATTTGTTCGATTAATTTATTTGATAAATTAATATAATGTTATATTATGCAGCAAAATTGAATAACACAACTACCATATAACATGATAAGCTCAATATTAATAACATTTTAGTGCTTCGACAGTCTGTAATCAAACCCAAGACTTTTTATTTATTTCGAGAACATTAAATTGTGAACTTATATGAAATTTTAGTTATGAAAGCAAATTATTAATTATTTAGTTAGTTAATAATTTTCTCAGCATTTTATTATGCATTGAATATTCATATATTTATCCCTTCAAAATTCACACATAATTAGAACAAAAAAAGAGTCGTAAACAAAATATTTAATTTTATTTAACATTTGTCTAATATTATGAATGTGAATTCTGCAACAGAAGATTTTTCCTTATTAAAAAATCGTAAATATATTATCTCAAGAACTTATCTCACATCCAAAAATAAACTTCGTAGATTTTAGGTTTGACAATGTCGCTTCGTTTTTTTTAACAGAGAAATAAACTTTAAATATAACAGCAAAAAATGGTGTAATTCGAGAGGTAGCCATTCTATTTCTTAGAAATGATACAAATTAAAATTAAACTCTTGTGTTCTTGATTGCATACATTGACCAAAATATTTAATTTCATTTAAATTAAAATCTGAAGCTTTACATTTGAACTTATTTAGTTACGTTGTTTTTAGTTAGTTCATACATACTTTTAACTGCAAAACAAATGTTTGCTCCACCGTACAACTAATTGTTTATATTTTAAATACTAAAGTAAAATTTTATTTTTTGGTTTGCTTTTGAGTCATTTGATACTGAGATCTCTTTAAAGCTGCTTCTTCTAGTCTGGAAAATACTTTTATTAACCCGCGGTCACTCGCGCCTGTTTTTGCTACCGCCGTTACTCGCGGGGTGTAGAGAACACCCCAAACTTTTAACACGTGTATTAAAGGATGAAAAAAATTTAAGTCAATTATGATACTTATTTATAAAGTACAAGATGTTTTTTGTATTATGCAAATAAAATTATTAAATTTATTGCACACAAATAAGACTAATATTAATTTAAACTAAACCTACAAAATTTTCATTTTAAAACATATAATTTTATATTTTTTTCATAAAACACAAGTAAAACGTTTTTTCCAGTAATAAACTTACTTTGTAATTAATGTTAAGGATAGTAGAAAGTAGAAAACAAACATTTTAATCATTTTCCAAACATTCAGAGCAGCCTGTATTCATATGATTTAAACACATATTTTTCTCACATTGAAGGCAAACTGAATTGGTTTTTACATCTCTTTTACCCGTGGACAAACAGTGCAGAGCCCTTTTTTTGGTGAATTAATGCTCGTTTTACTATCTTCTGTGTCAGTAAAGCTTCTTTTGAATTTTTTTGTCAATTATTTGTTTCCGTGAATTTATTTGTTGTTTCTTGCTCAAAGTTTCTTCCAATTCTTGTGCCGTATCCATGAGATGAACAGATTGTTTAATATGGTGCTCTTCTGAAATTACAGTCTTCGAAACCACTTAGTTCATCCTCAGAATCTGTCGATACAGTATCTAATAGATGACCGAGTCACTGTTGCTCCCTTTCCCATGGAATTTTTGCCGTAATTTCTGAAAAACGTTTTAAAATACTTTAACAAAAAATAATATTTTACAATTATTTTTAAGTTTTTTATTATTTTTATGCTACAATTATTGAAATTTTAAATAAAATACACATGTATATTAATATATTTGAAAATAAAATATTAACGGAAAGAGTGAAACACTTACTCTATTTTAGATGCTTCGAGTACGAAAATATAACTGAATCATTCGCGGGGTGCTCTCAGCACCCCAGATAAACTTTTGAAGGTCATTACGTTTCAATCGTCCGAGTGAGAGTGATTGCATCAGGCCTGAAAGTTCAATGACCCAAAATGTGCTGCTATAGAAAAAATCGTGGTTCTGCGCATTCTTTGCGGAATTCTAGGAAGCTTTTCTTGTTGCTGAGGCACAAGCACCCCGCGTGAGTGATCGCGGGTTAAACGATAGTATATTTATTTTGTTTGATTACGTTAGTTCTTTCAGTTTAAATATCCGAAAAAAGTAATTTAATATAGATATAGGATAAATTTCTTAAGTTTATAATATATTCAAGAAAACAAGTCTGATTTAATGTGCAAAAGTACAAAAGCAGAAACATTTTGATGACACATCAACAGACCGAAAAATTTTCTTCTATTTTTGTACTATTTCTTGGAGTGTCAGAGTATAAATATTGCATTTGACTTTTGATGTGTAATTTTTAAAGTCTAGTACTGCTACAAAGTATCAGATTTTTTTACATAAAGAAAATAAAGCTATGAAAACATTTTATAAGAAATAAAGAACATTAACTTTTATGTAAATTTCGTGTGTGTAAGGCCGTGTGTGCGTGTATGAGTGAGTGAAGTGAACAATAAATTTCAAATTCTAAATATATAAAAATATTGGATTCCGTATCGAACAAAAAAATCTTATTACCTCAAATTTTCCCATAACAAAATGCAATAGTAACCGTCCCAAGCAAAATCCAATTCATCTCTTGTTTCCTGTTGAAAATAAATCTATAACTTTGCATGATTGTGAATTTTTTTGCATAACACTCCATGTATTATTTCCCCAGAACAAAAGAAACTTTTGTTTTTCGAATGCAAAACGAAAAAATGACAGGAAAGTTATGAAATAGCAATGCGATAGCATCAATGTTAAAATATATGGATGTACGTATTTTCCAAAATATATCGTAATCTTTGAAATATTTACAAATACAATTTTATTCGGGAAAAATGCTTAAGAAATATAAATAATCAAAATGCGAGTACCTCAGTTTAAATTTTCAATTTGTTCATTTTTTACGAAGAATTTTTTAGAAGTTAAAATACTACTCAAATTTTGGATATTCCAATAATTTAATACAATTGTAAATACGTTGAAAAATTTGGAATTTGAAATTTCCTTGCTGTAGAAAGACAATAAAGTGAATAATCAATTATAAAATGATTTCTTACGAATCTTTAATTCGATAATTAAAAGAGTTTCATATTATTCTAATTTTCCTTTAATTAAGTACGATTCATTTTAAGTGCTAAAGGGTAAGTAATATGAATTTTTTTTCCTATTTCATTGTGGAAATTCTTTTTAAAAACACATACAATCGAATTTGATGCTTAAGATAATAATATATATTTTTTAAGTATCTTAATTGTGCATTGTATAAATTATAAAGATACAAAGACGGTTCATCATCTAAATATTCCAATAGAAATTTATGGTTACTAATAAGCTATGTATTATTAGTGCATATTTTTTGTTAATTTTGCAAGACCCATATTTCCTATTAGTATTTCCTGTTAGTATAAGGATTTATTTCCTATTAGTATTTCCTGTTAGTATAAGGATTTATTTCCTATTAATATTTTGCGTTAATAATTTTTTTTTAATTTTTGAGTTTTTTATTGCAAGGTATTTACTCTACGGTATACGTATCATTTTCAACAACTGATATATAGCATTTTTCTTAAGAATTAGAACTATTTTTAAAATTCTGTTGCGCTATTTTTATTTTTGGAAATTCGCTTGTGATATTAAAAAACTTTATAAAATTTATTTTTTAATAGGGAATTTGCTGATTTGTTTATAAACTTTTTTACGGAAAATTAACTTTTTGAAGTTTATAATTTAAAATTAAATTTATTTAATTCAAAAGTATTAATAAATAATTTTGGATAAAAAAATTAACGTAAGAAATTGAATTAGATTTTTAGAAAAAAGCACTTTATTTTCACTAAAAGAAACTTTATGACAATGTCATTCCAATTTGTAATTTTTAAAATACATTTTTATCAATTATTGTTAAGAACAAGGCCTTCTAATCTTTATAAAAAAGAGCAACGAATATATGCTACCAATGCGATATGCAGCCAAAAGTGGAAAAATGTTGCTACTTATGTACAAACAAAATAATATTATTCTGCGCATACAATAACAGCACATTTGTCAACATCTTTTGATTTAACGCTGTTTTTTTTTTTTTTTAATTTGGAGAAAACGCTGGACTACATGATTCATTAGAATCAAAATTTTCAACACAGAATTTCTTAAAATTTCCCCCAGTTTTTTCTAAAAGAATATCTTGCTTATATTTTTAGGTGAGAATATAATTCTCTACGAAATGTACTGCCAATTTGTACTTCAAATAATTGATATATGTTGTATATTTTAAGTAATTGTTGATTCTTTTTCGTTTTTTTACAGCTCAACAACTTTTGCAAAAATGTAGATTAATTTTATTATGTACTGATCATTTTTCGATTTCATAATAGTTTTTAAATAAATGTTTATGTCTTATTCAAAACTACAAACTCGTTAGTGTCACTTTCTGAATTATCTTAATACCAATTTAAATTATCATGACACACCTTTTTGAAGTACAATGGGCTGAAGTTTTAAATAATAATGTTCATTTTTCATAAAAATATTTACTTTTCGGCATTAATAAACATTAAACCAGACATGTAATGATGGCACATATATTAAGAGATAGACATATAAAATGAAGTTTATAAGTTACTAGAATAGGAGTAATTGTTTTTAAATTTTAGCACAAATTTACATCTTTACTTATCTGTCTCTAGTAGACAAAAGTTTTAATTTCGAAAAACTCAAAAAATAGTGTTATTAATCTATTGAAAATACGTGATACTTGAGCCTCTTATTGAATAGGTAATGAAATGGTTTACATGTTTCTATAGCTAATATATCATTTAAATATAGTTCAGAAGCACTATATAGTTAATCTCTTCTGTAACAAATGTGTGTGAAATCGCTTTGTGCGGTTGTGGAAGAGTATTTCCACGTTTAAAAAGGGTCGAATTATTGGCCTGCTTCAATCAAAGTAAATGACTTAGGAGATTGCTGAAAAATAGCGTTGAGAGAGGTTAAGTACGCTATAAAACCCAAAAGTATAATCATCTTCAGGCAACAACTCAGAATAAATTGAGTCGAAAAAAATTTTAAATTTTTGGCACCGATTATGTCTTTTGGAGACAGTAAAGAAAAATAAGAAATAAAAAATCTTCTGTAAAACTCGCTGTATATTTGAACAATGAGCATAGAGATATTTCAACGCTCACAATGCGACGAAAATTTAAGGAAATGGAATTTAACAAACCATTTGGAGGGGGAGGGGGGTAACTGAAAAAGTTGGATCAAATTTGCTAAAGAACATAAATAATAGATTATTTTAGATTTATCAGATCAATTGTAATTGGCCAGATAAATCCATAGTTAGCCTATTCCAGAATGATTGTTGAGATGTGTAAGAAGGAAACCTCATGAAGCAAAGATGAGTGAGTTACACATGGTGCCCATGGAGCAGGCTCATGGAGCTTGTATTATGGTATAGGGCTGCGTCAATGATTCTGGTTTCATATCAGCAGCATTATGAAACAGTAAAATGAAGAAGTCGCTGGATTACTTAAACGAACTTAATGACAAGTCATCCTATTGTGGTGCCGACCGCTATTTTGAAGCCACTCCACTACTTGTACTTCACATGCCTAGGAGCGTTTTCAGTGTTTTGGGAGCCTTCTAATTGATAGACACTTGACGAAGCTAACGACATCATGATAGAAAAGGACGAGAGGCAGTAGAAACGACGCCATGCTTGTACAATGACGAGCTGCAAGACGATAATGCCTCGAGTTTGTTATAAACTGTAGAAGACGATTTGGATATTGAAGACGGACCCTTTTCCGTAAATGACGAACTGTATTCTAAATATGTAAATAGTAATTAACAATTAAATTTAAAACTAATTAAATTCGAACTATTCTGTTGTGAACAACACATACCTGACCAGACCCACACTACCAATGTATTTTTCTTCCCCTCTGTAATTAGTATACTCTAGGATGAAAATACTCAGATATTTTTTTCAGCTCAAATTATTCAAAATTGCTACAAAGAACATGACTTTTTTTTACTTGAATTGGCTATTACAAGTCCCATGTATTTACTCAATCAGAAATCTTTCTGATGTATTGAAACAGTGTATACGAATTAGTTCATCTTTTTCGTCATTATTTCAGTGCCTTGGTGAAAAACTGCTACATTTCTAGACAAAAGTAATTGTTCCAACTATACGGAATGTAATTGAAACAATGCAATTGTTTTTCACTCCTTAGTTCTGAGTCAAAAAGTGGCCCAAAAATATTTAAATGAGTTACTTTTTCGATACGTAGTTTAATTGCACTGTTAAAGGTTAGAGCCACGCAAATATTTGAAAAAATATTTTTTTCGACTAAACATTTATAAAATTAAACTATTTCCAGCTATTGTACATTTTCTTATGTTAACAAAGTACGTAACTATTTAAACATACATGTAGTATCCCAATGAATCGGGTTTTTTTATTATTAATACCTTGCACATTTAAATATTTATTATTCGTGCTAATTGTAACTTTGGATTTTTCTCAGCTTACTTTTGTTTATCTTAACAGACACATAAGACCTCTTATTTCTAATGATGAGGTTTATATTTATTTTATTCCATTGGATCGTGTAAAAAATATTCATAAACATTTGTCAAGTTATTTGGTCAGAGGAATTTTTTTCCTTTTGTTTCAACGGAGACTCAGTAATTTTATTTCTCTACTGTTTTAAATAGGTAAAATCACTTGGAAGAGAGAGTTTATTTTTGTTCTGAATAAAGACAATGAATCTGTTTAGAAATAGCTTGTTTCACAAAGATAATGAATACATCGCCGATGTTTTGTCAACGATTAAAAAGTAAGCAAACTATTGTCTTCTCTCAACTTATGATGGCTTCTAAGCAGAAAAAGAAAAATGCAAGAAAAGATACCCATTTGAAGTAATTGAAAAATATTTGACTCCTCCCTTCTCTTTGGTTCGGAATTTTTTTTCTATATTCTTAGTATTTTATAACCTGCTAAGAAAACTAAGAAATTATCACAGTGAGATAATAAATGTATAAGTATGGGCTTATAAGTTTAAAATTACGAGTATTAAATTCTTATAATGCATTTGATAAATTAGCCTTAAAAAATTTCATAACATATGGGTGGGATTTCATTCTTAATGTCTTTTTATCTGTTATTAGTGCTTAACTTGAATTTACTCCCTATCTGTAAATAACGGGGCTACGCATTACATTTTGAGTGGGATCATCCCATTTTTACTAGATCTGGACAGTTATCTTCAAACACAGCTGAAACGTCCGGTTTCAGAAATAGAGAACACAATTTCAAACAATTCCATTGTAACAATTCAGAAAAAGACTCGAAAAGTCAAAACATTCGATGGCTGTGTCTAATAGCGTTGTGACGTCGGCATGCTAGCATTCGCAATGTAGACATACAAGTCACAAGTTTTCAAATTCAAACATTTCTTTTAAGAAATATTTCGGAATATCGACCGAAAGACATAATTCCACAAAAGCTTTCATTATATTTTACTCGTTCTTTTTCACATATTGCATTCAAATAATTATATTAGCTTAGGGAGAAAAAAAGCGTTTCTATGGGATAACATTAAGATCATGAATTCAAAATGGCTGCCGCGATTCAATTGTCAATGTCGTCGCATTTTGAAGCTACACAATGGCTATACAAAATGGCTGGCGTACGAAACCTTTAAGTATTATATTAAAAGGAAAGCCTTGTTAGTTGCTGAGATAAAAATTGTATGATATAATTGTCGTTGTTATACGCAAAAGGAAAATGGATTTATTCCTTATTAAGTACGGAATTTGAATGCAATTAAAATATCGCGATTCATATAACAGCTTTTATTTACTTAAAACTGTTATTCGTTTGCTTACGAATAAATTATAACTAAAATTAAAATAGAATTTAAAGACATTGATTCAGTAACCTTCTTCTCCAATTCAGTTTTCATTTTGTTTCTAGAATAATCAAAGAATCAAAAGAATTATAATAGTTTCTTGTATTTGTAAAAAAAGCAAATCAAACATGTAAATATGGAACCCAAATTATTCTAACATTTCAAGTATTTACATTTCTTTCATATTCTTCTTTTTAAACAAACGAGTTATAAGAAATAATTCAAATACTGAGGGAAAATACCATTTGAAGGGAAGATATATCGCTATCAACATTGGATAGAATTTTCCACTGGTTCTGTTTTTATTCCTAGTTTTTTCCTCAGTTGAATTAAAAAAGGAAGCATTTCATTGTAACAAAAGGAGAGGGGAATTGTTTTGTAGAAAATGAAACAATGTTATATTATAAGCAGATATTTTGCTAGAAACAAGAAAAATTACGAATTGGTTCTCTAAGGCAAAATAAAATATTTTTTCATGGAAAGTCTTCGTACAATACGATTTCTGTTTCCTCTTTAATAATATTATTTCTTTACAAATAAAAAATTATTTACATGATTTAAGGGATTAGAAGAATCTTAAATATTTTATGGTTTAAAACCTTACGAACACGTGGAGGGCTTGAATAATTCATATAATATTAATGTATGCTTAATTCAAAATACTTAATACGTGAATTCAAGAAATACTACTACTACTACTAATAATAATAATAATGATAATGAAAGCAAACAATTATTCAGAAGTAAATTGAAACAAAGTATTAGTTATTGAACTAAAAGGAAAAAAATTAAAAGTAGAAATATTTGAATATTATAATAACTTCCGTCTAGCTTATGAAATTTGAATTGATTTGAATTTTGTCTAGCTTATAAATTTGGATCATGAAATAATAATAATTTGATATATTTTATTTCAGAAGGAAGTTACATAGAAGTTAAATTTTAATGAAAATGTTCGGGCTTGGTTAAATAGCTAATATTGGTTCTCAAAGTCTCAGTTACAAAACTTCGCCCAGTTATTAAACAAATTAACTGTAAAGGGAAAATTGTACAAATTATGTTTTTAAAAATTGGTAGCATAAATTTATTTAGTCTCAATATTTTAATCAAATGAAAATAAACACACGATTACATTTTCATAGCAATATAACAAACAGTATACGTATACTTTTAATTAAAATTATTTTTTTTAATAAAACGGTTAAAAAATAGAGAATTTCTGAAAAATATTGCACGCTAGCATTTCTTGCTATTCATTTATTTTAACTTACAATGATCAACAAAATAAAAGTTCTAATTAGTTTAAAATTTCAAATAAATTTTATGATTATATTAATTGCCGCAAAAAAAATCTGTTTTCTTTTAAGAGAATGCTTAGATAGTAACACTTACTAAAAATGGTAGGGATGTGTATATGAAACCTATTTAAAAATGGTGGTTATAACACGAATTAGAACCAATGCAGTCAATGGAATATTAAAATAAACGTGGAATCAATTTTTAAATAGTGATTAAAAAATGTGATGGCTCCATTTACTTATGTAGTTGTTCAGCATAATTTTCATTAAAAAAACCATATATTTGACTACAAAAAGCTTCTATATAACTAGCCATTACTTATCGAATTCACTGGGTATTTCATGATAGATATATACGATTTTTATATATTTTTTTTAAACCTGTTCATATGCAAATCTTAATGGGAGTCGCTACCCTCTATGCTGACAACGAAAAAATTAAACTTTTTTATGTACCTTTTTCTCAGTAACTGTTAAATATAAGTACTTCAGATTTTGTCTGTGTATTATTTTGACTTTTATATTTATACTGGGGTTGAGATTTTTCAAATATATTATTTGGTTTTATTCAAAAACATGCTACGTGAAAGTATCACTATGAATTTTTTTGAAAGTTTTTAATTTTTGTAATGAGATATCTGGTCTTTAGCCAAATGTTTTGAGAATATCTGAACACTCTAACTTCAGTATATACAGTTATATATCAGTAATATGAAGGGAAAACTGCAGGTACATTCATCCTGTAGATTTTGAGAAAAAGTTGCACACAGTTTTAAAAACATCATTTTCAGAAAATTGCATTTTTAATATAAAACGTCACTTCATTATGAATTGCAACATGCATTTGCCCCATTATATTAACCATTAGGTTCTATTTTTTTTTTAAAAACTTGTGTTTCCTATTTTACTTAAATTGCCCAGAAATTACATGCATATCATTTTTCAGGTTTTGTCTGGAGAGATATTTTGTAGCATTTGCATCAATTTGCTCAAATTCTCTATCAACCTTTGAAAAATTTTCAGTTTTGTTGCATTACCTATATCAACGTTGACCATGAAACATCACAGATATTATGTGAAAATGTATCAACGTGATTTTGGTATGAATTTGTGATTGCATTTGGGAATACATGATTATATACGACATAGCGAAAATTTTCATTAGGGTTTTCTATGTTCATATGCAAAGACGATTTCTAAAAGTTTCAAAATTCGAAAGTTTCTATGAACTGAACAAATGATTTCTAATACAGCCAAAATAAACTAATACAATGTTTTTAAGAAGTAAATTTATGCATTTTTATGTGCATAACAAACTTCGCGTGCAAAGAGGAAGGGCATCGCATTCATGCAAACTTTATATACCTTTTATTGAGAAACTTTTTAATATATATACTAAAACTTAAAAACTTCGACTTACAACAAATAGACATTTATATTTATACTGAAGGGAGATTTTTTAAATGTGTTGTTTAGTTTTTTTTTTTTTCAAAAACATTCTTTAACTGAGCATTAATATGAATTTATTCAAAATTGTCACCTTTTGTCACGACATGTGCTCCTTAGCCAAATGTTTTTGTAATATTTCAAAAATCTCACTTCAGTTTGCACAAGTGCACATAAGAAAATAAAATACAAACTTGTATTTAGAATTTTTAAATTTAGAAAAATTTCATGTTTTAAGTACAAATTTAAAAATGTAATTCTTAGGAAACATTAATTTTTGAATGCAATCTTACCTCATCAAAATTCCTTCCCTATTTTTGCCTAATTTTTAAAAAATATTTTCTCTTTCTTTTATTTTTTATCTTTTTTTTCTTTTGTTTCTTTTTGTACTGTGCAGAAAACGCACATATTGTCTTCCTTAGACTTTCCATATCTAGACATTTCTTGTCATTTATAGTTTATTCATCTAGTTCTACTCCCTATATTTGATGCAATTTTTAAATTTGATGTTTTACCAGAATTATATATAAAAGAACAAACCACATGATAAACATGAAGTGAAAATGCTTCAATGCATATTTTTTTTCATAGAAGAAATCTCACATTCAAAGTATGAATTTTCCTTTCTATTGCTCATGGTTTCTTTACATTATTGTTGTTCGATTAGCATTAATTCACAAATACTTTCATTAAATTCTACGAAATGCATGCAAAACTCGCTCCAAAAACAAATAAGCAGACTTAGCAGTTATACTTGCAGTTGCTCTGCTGTTAATTGCTTATAAATTAGTAAAACCATTTGATACTTTGAAAGAGACTTTTAAATCTGAATGCTTTCCAGATTTAAAAGGACGATGAGTACTTTTTTATCTGCCAAAGTAGGCATTACATATCGCTGATTATTTTTTTTAAAGTCATTTTGACATACTTCTAATTCATAAAATAGCAAATATATTAAATCACTGGAAAGGTCATGAATTGGAGATTTAAGAAATATAGAAATATCAAAATCGATATTTTGAAGATTTTTAGTCTACTTACTTCTCTTAATTTTAAGTTATTGATTTAAATCAAAAATATTTTTATAGTCCTTTACCTCTTGATTTAAAAAGAACGGGTCTTATATAAATTTCAAAAACGTAATATATATTAATCTTTTACGCTCTCGTAACTCTACTTCTTGAAGTCTATTTAAGAAAAACTTGGAAATTTCATCACAATGAAAGAAAAATGCCTTCTTTTTTTCAAATCTGTAAATATTTATCAATAATTCTTCCTCAATTTCCTCTCGGTTATCAGTTTCTATCAAACCCATTCTTAAACGTAGCCAAGTTTTTAAAAAAAATCTCCAACTACAGTAATCATTCTCTCCACATGAGCAGGAATGGGTTTTTCACTATTGGCTACCTTTCATGGAATTTGGCGAATACGCACATACACAGACAACTTTTCCTGAAACACAGGGGTTTTATAGAAAAATTTATTAAAAATGAATTTGAAAATTTTCATTTGTCCAAATATGCTTACGGGTCACAGCGGGTAATGCTATGAAGTAACAGCGAAGCCCCTGCAAAAATTTTTATCTAAAAGAGGAATAGTGGAGGTTTATATACATCCAAAACAAATAAGCAAACATTCACATTTGTTAGATAACTGACAAACTAAGAAGTGTAAAAATAAATGGGCTGAGTTCAGGACATCATAGTCCCATGATAAGGGCAAACACGTGTTTCTAGCCAATCAGTTCAAAAACTCATGTGACGTTACAGTCACATGATAAATGCTAACATGTGTTTCCTGCAAATAGGCTCATGTGTTTCGTTGTTGTCAACTTTTGCTCTTTGCAGAAATTGACTTTTAAAAAGCATGCATACTTAATTTAAAAATACACTAATGAATAAGATTTTTTTTTTATTTGAACAACCTTTTTTACTATATTTGAGCATCTTTATCAAATTTTGAAAATTGAAATTTTTTTTAAATTTTACAAATAAAACAAGTTCAAGTTAGCTCAATGTCAGTTTTGAATTAAATCGAGAACCCGTGGTTCCCTTTATCATATGTCATTCATGAATTGAGCCCATTATGAAGAAAATTAATAAAATTACATATAATTTATAATAAACATCTTGAATGAGGTATTTTAATGAATAAGTAATTTTGTCATGTTAAACTTGCAGAAGAATATGATATCAATCAAGAAAGAAAATATTATATTTTTCTATCACTAAGTGGTTTCTTAAGTATTCCATTTCAATTTGAGTGCTTTCATATTTACAGACTATTACACCATATATATATAAATACAAACTCGGAAAAATGCAGATAATTATAGCTGTAAGGCGAATCAAAAAGGTTTCTTGAATTTGTATTCACTACATCAGAAAGCATGGAAAATTGACAAAAATATCTGTCGATATTTTTTCACCATAATAATCATTTAAAATGGCTGAAAATAAAATTATTTTCAAAAATCAATAAATCCAGAATAAAATAATTCTTTATTGAGCACATACTTTTTGCATTCTTTGAAGAGTGAAAACTATTGGTGTAAGTTCTATCGGAATGGAACTCTATTTCCATTTCTTTTTATTATTCGCAAGGAGATTTTTTTTGTCTTTCGTTCAAGAAATAATTCAAGTTTTGGGTTGTTGTTTACCGCTCTTCTCTCTGAATTTTACTTGAAGTATTTAATGGAAGCTAATATGCAGAAGTTTAAAAAAAAGTCCATGTTGAGATCTCACTTAGAGCTGAAATAAGTAGTTTACCATATGTTTTACGTCTTTGATTCTAAATGGGTTTCGAGTATTTCGTTTTGAACTTAAATTGAAATTGATGGTTTTTATTTTGAAAGAAATTCATGATTTATTTCAGAGACTAGTATTACGAATTACTTGATTTTCACTTGAAAATATGGTTGAATAAAAATATTAATTGATATGATTTTTTTCTCTGTTTGTATTAATCTTTTCTACTATTCTTGGCTCGCACTTGAACATTTAGGCTTCCGCATTCTTTATTTCCCGGAAACTACTTTTTTAGTAAATATTTGCTGTCAGAGCCATTGTTATTATTATTATTGTTTCCATCTGATCTATTGCTATGTGTGACCTTCTCATATTTCGAGTATTCTGTTCGATTCGAAATATACCAAATGCTTATAAGTTCTTCAATAATGGTGGTATGCATCATGATGGTGTTAATAATAATGTATTTAGTGATCTGTATTTTCTGTAGCTACATATATATTTCATTTATTGGATGACAGTTGCCCAGTAGATATTTACTGAGAATGACGAAAATATTAATTGGCTAGGAAAACTGAGAGAGAGAATCCCTTTATATTTCTATAATAAGGACTTTCGCATACGATATCTCAAGCAAATAGAATTTCTTTCTTCTTTTTTATGTTTCGGTTGTTTTGAAGACTCTCTCAAATACTGAAATATTCGATGGACTAGTAGTTTCAAATTCTAACGCGAGTACATATTTTTTATATTACTTAAATGTTAATGTATTAAACATTGGACATATGTAGCACTCAACATGTAGAACTCAATATTTTAAAGTGTCATAAAGTTATTTAATTTTAAATTAAAGTATCGTTACCCCAGATGCTTAATTTCAGAATTCATGAAAAGTACTTTAAACAAAGAAACGTGATCGAATTTTAAACCAAATAAACTTTAGAATGTGTTAAACTCATTTTAAGGGGTCCGGCACGTCCAAAGAAGCCCATGTTAAATTACCTAAGTTTTTGCGTAACTTTTTCTTGGAAACTACTTACTTCTCATAGATAAAGTTTTTACAGTAGGTTATGAGTACTATCAATAGCACTTTAATGACGTGTTTTTATCTTTTTTTGTTAAAATTAATTATGAATTGTTTTAAAAATATGTCCAATTTCCCCCCTAAAATTTAGTTTAAATGTCTTATCAAAAAATTGCTAGATATATCTAATTCCCTCCATTGGAAACATGCTAAAAGTATGCTTACTGAAAATTTGAGGATAATATAACAAGTAGTTTTTGAGAAAAAGGTACATAAAGTGAAAAATATTACACTTTGAGAAAACAGGTTTTTGCAGTAAAAATTTGTAATTTTTGAGCTTTTACTTTTCTTAGTACTTTCCAGAAGCATATGAAGCATTTACTTAAGACTTTACTCCTACAAAAGACTCTTATAATTTTCTCTTTTTTCACTGTTTTTAATAATTTAGCCTTTTGGGGGGGGATCTCAAGATACTTTCATTGGGATACACGAATCCTACGTGCATCTAATTTTTTGAAGCATGACAAACAGTTATAACTTTATTCAATATCACAATGTCTTAAGATCATCAGTTTCGGTAGGTGAATCATATTAAACTGTTCAATAGCAATATTTACCCCCAATTTTAGAGTTTTTAATTCCACAGATGTAGATTTTCAAATCACTGAACATATGGTGTTACTAAATGACTCATTTGGGGGTTCTCAGTCTTTCCATGTAAATATTTTCTTAATAACGCAGAATAATATAGGTATCTAAAAATTGTCTTCATTTATTTGATTATGGCAAGTGTATATGCGTTATGATGATAGAACATTTCGTTACATTTAACTTCTGCCTTTTGAAACTTGCACCATTAATTTCTACCCGCAGGACACAGTTAATGTTGAGGGTTCTTGTTTGAAGACAGAAGATGAAAATAAATAGGTATTATTTCTAATAGCCATATTGTAATATCTTTGAATTTTTTATATTAAAATGTCAATGAGTCGTTACGACCAATTAGGCTTTTTTCACCACTTAACTTCCTTTCCTTGTCTTTGCTTTTAAGATCCGAAAAATGAGTACCCCATACTCTTTTGGATATACCCAATACATTCTAACTTTTCCACTTGAACAGCAAATAGATTGTGCTCACCAGAAACTTATGCTTGTAGAAACACAAGGAATTCTAGCAGAGATCATTCGATACACGTCAAGTAGTAGCTTCATTTAAGAAACAAGTAATATAAAAAATAAATTAAGCCAATTCCTACTTACGTCATCAAAGAAAAATTTTATTTTAGCTACTTTTTAATAAATAGATACAATTAATATAAATATGTATATACATATGTCAGAATCACAATATTAAGTTACAAAATAGAATGATTTTTCCAGCAATTTACCTCTTCCTTTCCTATACATGCTGCTGGACTATTTTTGTTTGTTTGTTACTATTTATTCATAAATAAAATTTAATTCTTCTAATAAAATAGTATAGTAAAGAAGAAATCACATTTGCCGAAAATAAGCCATATCTGGTGAGATTCGAGCCCACGACCTTTTGATTAGAAGTTTAACGCGCTGTCCATTGCGATACAGGGACATAGCTATCGATTTTCCTTTCTATATATGCTTTTGAACTATTATTTTTGTTTGTTAGTATTCATTCAATCTTTAATTTAATTAATGAATAAATGTTTGAAAATATTTATTAACAGCAAATGTCATCCAATACAAATTTTAAAAAGTGTATTTGAACTTGAATGGAGGGATAGAAAGTATTTTATTAACGATTGAAAATCTGAAAAAGGTATATATATATATATATATATATATATATGACAGGCCCCAGGCCTGCTGGTTAAATGAGGAGGGCGGCATTATCTCTAAAAAATAATTCCTTATTCCGCTTCAATCTTATAAAATCCAACGTGGCGGCCCTTTGGCGTGCAACCGAGTAGAACAATAGACAGTAATTCGACGAGGAGTCACCAGCTAAGCCTTTTCGAGTATGCGTTTTCTTTCGCCAACGCTCGCTCCACCTTTAAATAGGCTTATTTACCCACAAATCCTTACGCGATGGTAAAGAGTTCGCTCTATTTTTATTTATTACTCACTTAATTTTGAAGCTAATCTTTTCAAACCTGACAATCCCCCCCCTCCGCTGAAGCCTGGCACAGCCAGGTTGGCCAATCCTGACTGGCAAGTCCCCAGAGATAAAAATAACAATATTACAATGATATCAAATTCCCAAATGAATTAAAAATCTAAACGATATAATAATTGCGTAAAAGAGTGAGCTGGTGAATCTTCTGACATGTAAAAAATAACAACATTGAATAACAAAATATCAAACTTTGGTGTACAGCATTGGGTTACATAGAATTGTTTCTGAAAAATATCACACGTCTAATACTTTCAACTATGACTATAATAATAATGAGGTTAAGAAAAAACATCATAAGATAAAGATAATTCACATTAGATACACAAAAATATAGTAGTGTTAAACAACATAACATAATATCAAGTGAAATTCACACTGAATGTGTAGTAATAGTAAACAATGTTAATAAAAGTGATAAATGTTGAAAAGTTACAAGTACTTCAAAATGGTCATGTAAATACATAAAAAGAATATATATCAAATACGTAACAACAAAATGAATTTGGGAGTAATGGTTATGTAAATACATAAAAAGAATATATATCAGATACATAACAACAAAATGAATTTAGGAATAATGGTTAAGTAAATATATAAAAAGAATATATATCAAATACGTAACAACAAAATGAATTTAGGATAAAAAAAAAAAAAAAAAAAAAAAAAAAAAAAAAAAAAAAAAAAAAAAAAAAAAAAAATGAATTTAGGAGCTCCCCAAAAAAGAAAAGATTATATAACTATAACACAGAAATTTACGAAAATAAACACAACATCAACATTATATCAAAATATCGCTAGAAATATAAAATGCAAAGAAAAAAAACCAAATAAGTGTATTTCAGATATATCAAGTACACGGAAAAATTCAATCAATATCCATCTTTTTTTAAATTTTTTATTTATGTTTGTCGTAATGTTTCACACGGTCCTTTCTTGGAAAAATCATAGAGTTCTCTCTCTCTCTCTCAATGTTCATCATTCAGTTATTGTTTATCTCCCAGTTCTTTGCTTATTATTATCATTTGGATCACTACTCAACCAACTTATTTCAAAAATACACAACCATAATAAAATCTTCAGAATATCACATAATATTTGTAACTTCCAGAATATACTTCTATCACAAATACTCACAATGAAATTATTATAACATCATGTATCATAAAATTGACCTCATCAGTTTTCATACAGTCCATAATTAATTTATTTCTTCAAAAATAGTCTTCAATAATGTTTTCATTATGAATAAAAATACAATACAAATTTTCAATTACATTAAATTTTGATTTTCATAATGTAAACAAGTCTTAAATTCAAATTTTATAAAAGCAACTTTTATTTATTTTTTTCTAAATAACAATGCACTTCTTTCAAAATAACAATGCACTTCTTCCCCCCCCCCCAAAATGTTTCAGAAAACACTCTATAACAAATATAAATCAGAATTTAGCATAATTGGAAATTGGATTTTGAATGAAAAGGTTTTAATCTTGTAGAATGAACAATGTCTGTTAATTTTCCTGTATATTGATTTGGTTTATCTATTTCATAAGTAACATTTGAGAGTTTGTTGACAATTTTAAAAGGACCATTATAAGGACTTTGTAGTTTACTTGAATTAGGGTATGAGAAATTTTGATATAGGACTAAATCTCCAATTTTAAATTTTGCATCAACATAATGTTTACTGCAATTTGTCTTACTTGTTGTATAGGTGGATAATTCAATTTTACTTGATTAGGTAATGGTGAGTCATATAGCAAAGTTCCAAACATTAAATATGCCGATGGAAAGCCAGTAACATCATGTGGCGAGTTATTGTATTCATAGGTAACTTGTTCTAATAATTTTGTCCAGGGAATTTTTGTAGTTGAATTAACTTTACATTTTAATTTTGCTACTAATGTCTGATTAACTCTTTCAATCTTTTCATTGCATTGGTGTCTATTTGCTGTAGTTAGTAATTGTCTAATATTATGATGTTTTAAAAATTTCTTAAATTTAGAAGAGGTTATTACTGCATTTCTGTCACTTAACAGTTGTTTTGGGCATTGAATTGAAAAAATTTGTTTTAAGCAATTTGTATAAGTTTCAGAAGTGACACTTTTGAATGGAAATGTCCAAGCATATCTGGTAGCATGGTCCAGAACAATATGCAGGTATTTCTTTTGTGAATTATGATAATTAAATCCTCCTACAGTGTCTAGTGACATCATTTCAAATGGTTCTTCTGCCACGGAAACTTCTTCTAATAATCCATACTTTTTTTGTATAGATTTTTTATTCATTTGACATGTTTCACAACATTTAACAAAATTTGAAGTATCTAATATAATATCTTTCCAGTAATAAATTGGGGGAATTAATTTTAACATCTTTTTCACACCAGGGTGACCAAATTGTTCATGTGCAGTTGTAATTAATTTTTCTCTCAAAGCTAATGGTACTATAATTCTAATTAAATTATTTTTCTTAACAGTTAATATCCTTATATTTTGTATATTTTGGATCATTCATGTTCTCTGAATTTTGGTATTCAATAATTTCATCAGTATTTAAAAAATGACAAATGGGTGATGAATAATTACATACAGGGTTCCTCGACAACATGTCTGCTTCAACATTTAATTTACTTTTTATATAGAGTATTGAATATTCATATTGCGAAAGTTTTAAACGCCACCGAAATAAACGTCCAAATAAATGTTTTACACTTTTAAGCCATTGTAAAGCAGCATGATCAGTATGTATTGTGAATTTGGATCCATGTAGGTAACATTGAAATTTGTCTAAGGCATCTATAATTGCTTAACACTCTTTTTCTGAATTTGTATAATTCTTTTCACGTTTAATTAATTGTCTCGAGTGATAAGCTATAGGGTAAAGTGCTCCATCTGGATGTTCTTGTTTTAAAATTACACCTATTGAATCCTTATTTGCGTCAGAAAATACATGACATGGATATTGTGAGTTGTATAATTTAAGTTAGGTTTTGAGATTAAACAATTCTTTAACTTTTGATAAGCTTCTTGACATTCATGTGACCAATTCCAAACTGCATCTTTTTTAAGTAATTTATTTAATGGTACTCTAAGTTTTGCATAATCTTTAATAAATTTTTGATAAACATTGATGGAACCAAGAAATCTTTGGAGTTCTTTTACATCTTTAGGTGGTGCTAATTTTCTTATTGTTTCAATATTTGGATTACTTGGGGAATAATGACCTTGTGTTATTTCATATCCTAAAAATTTTATTTTTTCCTGTGCAAACTGACATTTTGATTTTTTAAGTTTAATGTTTTCTTTTTTACAAATTTGAAATATTTTATCTAAATGAGTTAAATGCTCTTCCCAAGATTGTGAGAAAATTATAATATCATCAAAATAGTTTAAAGCAAAAGTTAACTGATATTTTTGTAAAATTTGTCTTATAGTTCTTTGGAAAACAGCTGGGGAATTTTTCCAGCCAAATGGAAGTCTTAACCATTCATAGAGTCCAAAATTAGTTGTGAAAGCCAGTTTTTCTGCATCTTTTTCATGAATTTTTATGTGCCAATATCCACTTGTTAAATCGAGAGTAGAGAAAAATTTAGCATGAGTTAAATTATCAATTACAAAATCTATCAGAGGTACAGGGGTGGAATCTTTTCGTGTTATTTCATTCAGTTTTCTATAATCAATACATAATCTTGATTTTTTCCCTTCATCCTTTTTGTATGCTAAAGTTACAGGGGCAGCATATGGACTATGGGAGGGTCTAATAAAACTGCTTTTAACAATTCTTCTATCTGTGTTTGTATTTCTTTAGATTCTTGTTGACTATTTCTATAGGGGCGTAAACTTATAGGAAGGTCTGAGATTAAATGAATTCTTTGTGGCTCCAAATTGATACAACCTACATCATATTTATTTTGTGAAAATATGTTTTGAAATTTGTCAAGAAGTTGGGTTAAATCTTCCCATTGCTCACTAGTTTGTTTTGGTACTGTGTCCTCAACAACCATGGCTGGGTTAAACAATATTTTCAGATCAGCTTCAGGGCTGTCTGGTATTTGATCTAAACCGTTATTACCCTTAACATTACTATTATTTTCATGATTAGCATTGGAATAGTTCATAAGTTTATCATTTTTAAGAGTTTTACAATATGTCCCATGATATGTTCTCAATTCACTGACACACTTATTATTTGAAATTTTAACATTACTTAAATTTTTACCAAATTGAAAAACACACATTTTACGAATACTAATATCAAGTTTAAATAAATGTAAATATTCAAGTCCTAAAATAATATAAGGCAATTCAGTATCAATTACAAACAAATCTATTTTCTTAGATATACTTCCAATATTCATATAAACTGTAATTATACCTTTGGGATGAATAGTCCCACAAGTTTGATTTATTTTTACATCACTATTTTTTAAATTCTTAAAATTTTAAGTTGTTTAGATAAATTTATTGGAATTAATGACACATTGCTTCCTGTGTCAACTAGAGTAAAAAAGTGCTTGGAACATACCGTTGATTTGATGAGTAGTTGTCATCTATGCCCTTGGACATTTTCACTATTTCTGGGCGGGCGAAAATTATGTTGATTCTGTTGTACAAACTGCCTAGGTTGACTGTTGAACTGCTGCCTTTCATTGAAACGCACCATATGAGATTGATGTGGCTGTCCATATCCTCTTGATTGGAATCGTAGTGGATCAGTTCCTGTGTTTACACTGCCGTATGCTTGATTATTCCATCTTCTTGAACTTCCATTTTCTACCGCATTTCGATTTGAATTGTCCGGTGTTACTGCGATTAATTGCCGCATTGTCGAAATCCATTCGCAGGGTGTAGAAATCTTTTGAATAATTAAAAATTTCTGGAATTCAATGGGACTAGATAATGTCATATGTTCCACGATGGAACTGTCATCATAATTAAGTTTTTTACCAGTGCAAGTTTTTCGGTAAAAAATGAAATCAAGTTTTTGTTGTCTTTTAATTTTAGGTTGTGGAATCTTTGGATCTCCTCTTGTCTGGTCACATCGAACACCGTAATTAACAATTCTTTATTTTCTTGATAAGTATTATTAAATAGTTTATTATCATACCAAAATTTGAGGTAACTTCCCGTGAGATATCTAGGAAGGTTTTTCTTCTTCCATTGTTCGTCTTTTTGATATTCCAACATTGTTGATCAAAACAGTCCAGAAAACTTTTAAAAGAACTAAACTTATTAGTATCAAATTCAGGTAAAAAAATTGTTTTGAAGTGTCCGCTGGTGACTCCTGCCGGAAAGAATCGTCCTCCATTGTAGTATCGTTTTCAATGCAGTCGCTAGTTCGAAAAAATAAATTCCTAAAGTTCATTTTCTTGGTTTCGTGGCATATGTTGAGGTTCCTCGCGGTATCCTGCCGCTCTTGACAGGCCCCAGGCCTGCTGGTTAAATGAGGAGGGCATCATCTCTAAAAATACTTCTTTATTCCGCTTCAATCATATAAAATCCAACATGGCAGCCCTTTGGCGCGCAACCGAGTAGAACAATAGACAGTAATTCGACGAGGAGTCACCAGCTAAGCCTTTTCGAGTATGCGTTCTCTTCGTCAGCGCTCGCTCCACCTTTAAATAGGCTTATTTACCCACAAATCTTACGCGATGGTAAAGAGTTCGCTCTATTTTTATTTATTACTCACATAATTTTGAAGCTAATCTTTTCAAACCTGACATATTTATATATATATATATATATATATATATATATATATATAGGGAGAGAGTGAACTTATAGTAGGAATTGAATAAATAAGAATACTTCTAATTGTCGTATTTCCTCATATTGTGTATTATTTTAAAACAGAAATATTTCAACTTTTTGAAAACATAAAAAAGTGAAAATCGATAATTTTTCTGACACTTATGTACCAGAATTTTTACATGCAATGCATGAAAATTGTGAAATACTTTGGTGTAAAAGAATGATGAAAATGAAATGAATTCCTGAAAAAAAGTTACGTTTACCTTTAAGTAGTAAGGATAATTTTAATTAATACATTTTAAATATTATAATATTTTGAGAAAAGATCGTTTGAGCTGATTTATCCCATTAAACATCAAAATCCTCTTATTAAAACAAAAATTTATTTAAAAAATGAGTTTTTGTTAGGATGTTCGTTCGAGGGAAGGCTAGGGCAGCAATCGCCTAGTGGTGAAGGAAAGGAACCTAGTACCTCTGAAGACCCTTCCCATGCAGAGAGGACCGATGCATGTTAAATAGGTCGAAACTCAAACGCCATTCTTTTGTTGTGGTATGAAAGTTAGAATAGGAGGTTTCAGCTCAGGTGTCGTCCTCGTCACTTGACCATGGTCTCCCACGTCACCAAAAGCCCTCGAGTAGCCGAATAGTGTGACATTATTATTCATTCACTCACTCATTTGTGGAAAAAATATTATTTCTGGAAGATATAAATGCTGTATCAAAACTTATTTGATTTTTTAAATGAAATGTTTATGATACAAGTGAATTTAAATGTACACTGAAACCAAAGCTGCTCATGCACTTCCATTATTAAAAGCTGTCTTTAATTATGTGCAGCTTTTAACAATTTTTGTAGTATCAAACAATATAATTTAAGCTCTGAAAACATTTTTCGATGGAAAAATATTCTATCTTTAACGTTACATTCTTACTTATTTGTCCTATACGGAATAAAACCCTTCAATGCACTTTCAATTAAAATTTTTCCAACACATATTGACATTCATATTAATTCCTTTGTACTGTAGTATTAAATAGGTTTTTATCATGATTAAAGTGAACATTTGCGTACATATGGTATATTTCTGAATTTTAAAATCGCAGTGCTAGAATTGATAATATAATATATATGTATATGTTACTCTCTTATGAACTTATGAGAAAACTGTAAGAAAAATTACATGAAAATGCTGTCAGTCAGACTCTTTGACAGTGTTTACGCACTAATTATTATTGCGGGAACTAGCTTTTAATTACCTTGTAAGATTTTCTTTTAAACACAATAAATTATTAAATTATGCTTCGTTGTTAAGAATACTTTTGAATAATACATTTGAATACACGTTAATACATTTGAACTGGTTTGAAAGTGTGCCCGAAGAAAATGTTTCTTACTGAAGGGCTTCTTTTCGATGATGCAAATTTATCTTTCTGATAATGAAAAGTTTCTTCCTAACAACGCATAGTTCTTTTCCTTTTGATAGTGAAACTATTTTTGATGATAAAAGTATTCTTTCCCGAATCGAATTTTTTTTTACAATCGAAGAATAACTTTTGCTTTGCTAAACATATTCCTTTATATACTTGAGATAAAACTTTCAGTATATATCTATTTTTATTACATCTATTTTCGAAAAAATGCATCAAGTTTGTTTTCTAAAAAAATTTCTTACGTGTTTGGTTGTTCCACTTAATTATTATTCTTTTGCATGGAGTTTTAAGAAAATGTGCTTTCCTAAAATTAGAAATCTCTGATTATAGCTTCACATTTTAGTGTTTTCCTGTTTCAGAAGTAGATCCTCTGTGAATTTGTTTGATGTTTGTTTATGTTTGTTTTTCATTTGGGTTTTCCTTTTATGTTATTACATGAAATGATGAAATACTATGAATACTATGCCTGAATGGTCATGCTAATACAACACTAAAAGAGTAAAAGAATACGTTATAGTTTTCCATAAGTTTGACTTTTTCGTTAATTCTCCCTGAAAGATTTTCTAAGAGAATTGTTTTTGATCTAATCTTGTTTTTCTTTTAACAAATGACTGTAGACTATACATATTTTTTTAAGGCAGAATAGGAAAGATATTTCATATTTTAAACTCATGTTTTATACAATAAAAACATTTTCGAAAAAAAGAACTTCGATCTGAAGTATTTTTCTTTATCATATTTTTCTGGAAATTAATGCATACTAAAAATATTTCATACTGGAAATTATTTCATATCTAATAGCATATTGCATTAAATAGTTTACCTCATCCGTTTTAATACTTCGTTAACGGAGGCTGCTTGGCGGAATCCTGGCGCCACTAACTAACCGCTGTATAAATGGCTGATGCCCATTAAATATGTTGAGGCTTAAATTCCTCATGTTGATTGTGTGAAAATTTGGAAAGAGAAATAAAAAGCTCAGAGATATCTTCACCAATTGATTGCATTTCAAAATTACCAATTCCATCACTAAAAGTCTCCATGTTGTTTCATAGAGCTATGTTAGCATTCAGTCAGCCGTAATTCTGCAATTTCTCTATACGGTGTTTAAGGGGAGTCAGTAGAGTAAAAATCAAGAAATGATCGATTTTGAATTTTTGATATTTCTGAAATCTATATTTCATTACCTTTCTAGGGATATAATATCTATGCCATATTATCAATTAGAAGTATGTCAAAATGACTTTCAAAAAATCATCAACTGGAGGGCCACGCCTACTTTTGACACATACTTGCTTTTTAAATATCCTGAAACAATTTCAAAGCTTTCTTTTTGTTTATTCAAACGCAAATAACTTTAGATAACAATATACTGCAAGTTTACATTATATATTACTTATGCATACATGTGCATACTTAAGGGATTTTT
>BMAO01039606.1:0-41288 GCA_019973975.1 Trichonephila clavata
GACGCCTTCTTTAACAGGTTAAATGAGTTTACTTTTATTTTCCGCAAACATCACATCATAGCTATTCAGCAACCAATAGTCCCTGGGTTCCTTCTTCGTAGCCATTTTAGCATTTTATATATCAGTTATTAACTTCTATTAAGTAATTTCAGTCAAGAAAAAACCGATTTATTTTGGCAGCATCAACTCGAATTTTTGGACAACTAGCCGTCGAATAGTGTTTCATGTCTATGGACCATGGGTCGGAAACCTTTTAGCTGTTGCGTGTCAAACCAATCTACCTATATGATTCAGAGAACCACATAGAAGAGCATTTTTGAAACAATTGAAACATTTACAAATTTGTTGAGTGCCTCTGAGAATTGTACCTCGTGCCACATGTGGCACGTCTGACATAGGTTGCCGACCCCTGCTATAGACCATGTCTCCTTCTCCGACACTATATCTTGCCCTTTCATTTTCAGGTAGCACAGGAAAAAATCAATTTTTTGTTGAACAAGTTTAAGTAAAATTGAGTATTTTGACATTTCCGAACAAACAGCAATGTAGAACTAACAGATTCTGAGCCTGAGACACGCATTAAAAGTTTTATGTCTAGCCAATTGACAATATTCGAAACGATCCTGAGATATATTTCATACTTTGCCGGTTTCTCATTAGGCATTCTATAGAATGCCTAGGCAATGTGGGAAATAGGAATCATTTCATACATTGCCGGCTAGATTTAGGCATTCTATACAATGCCTAGGCATTCTATAGAATGCCGGATTTCATACTTTGCCGGTAACATATATATATACTAGCTGTTACCCGCCCGCTTCGCTGGGAATTTCATGATGTTTTATAAATTTTTACTGCTTATATATATGTATAAATTATTGATATCTAAGTCCTGCATTAAGAATTCGATTGTATTGAAAAATATACTTATACCTGTAACTGTCGCCTGTTGATAAAAAAAAGGGGCAGAACTCATCCAATTTGTGTTTTCTAAAAATCTCTAAAATTGAAGCATAGAATGATGTTTGCTCTTTCGTAACCCAAAAACCAAGTGGATTCCCACAAAACCAATTTTCGGTGGATCTCTACTCCGTAAATTGAACATGCAAGCCAAATTTCAAGTCTAAATCTAACAGAAAAAAAAAAAAAGTTTTACTATCAATATCCCCGTAATCCCGTTGAGAGCCGTTTTCCAAAATAACCGCTCTTAGCGGATTTCAACTCAACAAAAGAAAAATGCAAACCAAATTTCATTATTATAGTCCGTGTAGCTCGAAAAAAGGAATTTTTTTTGTCAATACGTCCCAGTAACCCCCTGCATCCCCCCCAGAACATGATTTGCTTAAAATGCATTCTTAGTGGATCCCTATTCAACAAAAGAAACATGCTTAACAAATTTCAAGTATATGGGTCTAACAATTAAAAACAGGAATTTTTTTCTGTAACTCCTCTTGACCCCTCGCAACCCTCCTTGGGGGTCAATTTTCGTTTTACTCTTTGTTAGAGGAACTCTATTCCATGAAAGGAACATGCCTACCAATTTTCAAGCAGGATGATCAAATAGTTTAAAATGGAAATATTTATCAATTACGCCTCTTAACCTCCCGAAATTAAACTTGGTAGTTCATATTCGCGAAACCCATTTTGTAGCGGTTCTCTACTTTACGAAAGGAATCTGCTTATCAAATTTCAAGACTGTACGTCTAATAGTTTAAAAATGGGGATAATTATTTATAACGCCACTTGAGCCCCCGCAACGCCACATTCAAGAAACTCACAATTAAGAAATTAAGAACAATTTGAATTAAGAAAAACAGAGAGGTAGAAAAATGAAAGATACCTTGAAAAATATTATTCTTCGATTACAATATAAATATTAAGCAAATAATAACTATTGTTTAAATGTGACTAAAAATGTAAATAAAAAAAAAAGAAAGGATTAAAACTAACCGTAAAACTTATCAATTTTTTGTTTCTTGCATTGCTTTTTGCTTATGAAGCCTTGATTTATTATTTTTAAAAGTGCATACGAAACAGCCGATGCTCTACTTAACTGAACAGTGAGATAACTATCATAAAAAAAAAAAATATGGCACGTGTCAGCGTATTATCATGTGCGCGTAACACTATTATGTCTCATGAAGAGCATCGGTCGCCAGTAACCAAAACAACGACTTCATTAGCTCAGCTTGGCGTTCAATTTGGCGTTCATCTTGGCATTCAGTTTCACGTTCACCCGTATAGTTTCCGTTCCCGTAAGAATACGGGAATAAAATATAGCCTATGTTACTCCCCGTTAATGTAGCTTTCCATTAGTGAAAGAATTTTTAAAATCGCACCAGCCGTTTCCGAGATTAGCCGGAACAAACAGACAGACAGACAGATAGACAGACAGACAGAAAAAATTTTAAAAATTGGTTTTTTGTTATGAGTACCGTATATACTTTTAGTGCATTAAGTAAAAAGCTGCTAATTTGAAATTACAAACAGACACTTCAATTTTATTTATTTGTATAGATATATATGATACTTTAAAAAGCGTTTTACACGAAATGTGTTTTTTTAAATGCTCAAATGGGGATAGCGATTGCTAAAATGTTTTGAAAATAATTAACTGAAATTTTTTGTGAAAGTTCTGTATGTGAAAGTGTAGAAGTGTTTTAATCTTCAGATTTATATTTATCACTGTTTTATTACAAAATTTACAGTCCCTTATGTTAATATAATCACCGTTATTTTAAGCAATTTCATATAATAACTAAGATAGAGTGCTCTAGTTTTTGTAAAAATTAAAATATCTCTTATCCTGAAGGTCATTTCAAAAATGAATACCAAAGTAACACACATCAAAATTGAAAAATTGAGAATCATAAATGGGGCTCATTGTGCAGAATGAGCCCTATTTATGTAATTTTTTGTAAATTTTAAACAATTTTTTCCCGTTTTAGTAATAATAATTTATTTTTCTCTTCTGAATTTTAGCATATTTTCCTTAAGATGTACTAAATAAATCTAAAAACCATAAAAAATTTCCTTATCTCAATTAAAAAAAAAAAAAAAATGCCGCAAGTTGTTATATACCTTAAGAAAACACAAAAAGTTTGATATCGCGAAATTTTTAATAACTAAACGTTTTATGCAAACGTTAAATAATATTAACAAAAAAACTCTAGGAAAAATAATAATACAAGCATTTCTGTTCTTAATATCTGACATTCGCTCCATCAACATCACTTCGAACTAGTTTAAAAAAATCATCTAGATTCTCATTACCAAAAACAAAACGAAACACTTAAGAAAATGCAAAAAGTTTGATTCAGAAGATTTTAATAATTAAATATTTTTTGTATGTGTTGTATTCAGTGGCGCAAACAGGTATTTTTCAGGGGTCAAAAGTCGACCATTTTCGTATCATGCTCCAGCATATTCTTTTGATGTTGTCAATTTTCGTAAGCAAAAAGCAGTAAAAAAGTAACTATTAAATAAATAATTAGCATTAATTAACGAAATTAATTATTAATAACAAATACTTAATCAAATTTTACGTACTAAAAACACAGGATTATAATCAATCGAAAAAAAATCAAGAGGTTTGGGCGGGATGGGGGGTCGGACCCAGGAGCCCCCTCCTCCTTGTGTGTACCACTGATTGTATTTAACTATTATTAGCAATTACTTAAAGAAAACTTTAGGCAAAACAATAACACAATCTCTCTCCGGAATATCAGCCATTCGCTCCATCAACACACCTTCAAACTCGATTACAAAAATTGCCGACATTTGAAGCGATCACATTCACATAACATAAAACACGGGCAACAAAACGACACTTTACGAAACACGAGCAATTTTGACCGCGCGAGATCGCAATTCTTATTCATGATGCACCCTCCCTCGTAAACAGGGGTCGGGGGGCGCAAAAACAAAAACAGAAAAAAGGGGGCAAAAACAAAAACAACAAAACAAACAAAGAAGAAGAAGAAAGAGGTCGGATCGCAACGTCGTAATAACGTTAAAGGCCCGTTTAATCTACCGGAAAACGGCTGTCGCCGACTATAATGACTTCTGTCAGTTCGGTGTAAAAGGAATAAAAAAAAAAGAAAGGAATGAAAGTGAGAGAAAGGAAGACGTCGAATAAAGTGGTGCAAAAGGCTTTTCAATAAGAGCAGTGTCGAAAAGCGCAGCTGGTTGGAGAAAGAGCGCAACAGAGGTGTCAAGCGTGGGGGTCGTGTATTATTGTGTGATGTAAACCCTTCAGACAGATCGCATGTTTTCAGGCTTGGATGAAGCCAGTTTGATTACGTTCGGGGAGGGACTTTTCGTAGCAAGTACACTCTTTGGATTTTTTTTTTTATCTTCTCTATCTTTTTCTTTTTGTTTTGTCTAGTCCCCTCTCCTCCTTAAGTTACGACTGTTGGGGTGATATAAAAACGAATGGGAATATGACATTGCAGATATTTACAAATACAGATATTTTTTGAGGGAAATTAAAATCTGATTTTAAATTTATAGTTGGATATAATTTTTACGGTGATTGACTATGTCCGGAACCGTGATTTTGAAAAAGCTTATAAATGAAATTTTTTTTTGATATTTAGTGTCAGTTGAATTAAAATGTACATACCGTAATACCCCGAACTTAGCGATTGCTGGACCTGAATGATAACCGCGTTAGTCGGGGTATAATTTCGCGTGTATATTATTTTTATTTGGGGTCAAAGCCGGAAGAAAATAAAAATTGAGAAAACAAAATGTTCCATAAAATTTTAGATAATACAAACACAGAATCGCAAGTCAAAGTTATTTTGATGTAGAAGGATTCATAAAATCTAACAGCCATCTCGGAGATTTTTTTTCCTCCCACAAAATTGCCTCTTAGCATGCTAATATATTTTTTTATTTCTTGTTTTCTTGAAAAAATGCTTTCATCGGTGGAGTCTACGTTTTCTAAAATCTTCTATACGTTTTCAATTAAAATGAGGCTTTCTGTCAAATTTCCAACCACTATTCGGTGTTCTGATTGAACTGGGTCTAAAGACACAAGTTCTTCAATGTCTTGCTCTTGCTCATGTATTTCTATGAGCTCATCAAATGTCAGCTCCTGATTGCGGGAATCCAGCAATTCTTGAACATCACTATCCACTTCTAAGTTTTTTTGCCTGGCAAGATCAACAACTTCTTCAATCACGTTACCAATTTCCCCAATTTTTTGTCCTCACAATCAAACAAAAGACGAATCGACGAGATTTGGAAATCGCGTAACTCCGGGTTCGCGTAAGTCGAGGTATTACTGGATATAAAATGTTCTAAAAACGTTATTACAAATAAAAAATTATTTAAATATTTTTTTTTTGTAAAAAATAAAGATTGCTATACTTTAAAAACATTCTACGTTTATGAAAAAGTTCAACACGTTCGGAACCATGATTTTGAAAAAGTATATAAATGAATACATTTTTTTTGATATTTAGTGTTAATTTAATTAAAACAAGCATATAAAGTTGCTTTAAGAATGTTATTAGAAGTATTTGCTGTTACTAGTAATGTTGCTAAAATTATTTGAATGCAATTTTTTGAAAATAAATGAAGAAAGAAAGACAAAAAACATTTTCTATTTATGAAAAATGCTTTTATAATAATAATATTTTGCCTATATATAGCTAGTACTTCTCTACAGAGCTAGGGATTTTTGAAAAATTCACATTCTTTTTATAATTACGGTTAATTGAAATAATAACCGGCGTTTTTTGTAACAATTTTTTACACTGATGTATTAAAATATGAAAAAACTTCTAAATTATATATATTCCACTTCTAAATTATGTTTTTCAAAAATCCTAATTCAGGCTCTGTACAGAAATTTTAGCTAAATAAAGGTATAATATTATTTTTGAAGCATTTTTCATAAAAGGAAAATGTTTTAAAAATAAGCATTTCTCAATTTTTTGCAAAAAAATTGCATTTAAATAATTTTTTCTTATAATATTACTCTTGAAACCATTTTATACGTTATTTTAACTCAACTGGCACTATATATAGTATAAATTATTTTAATTCATCAATCATGAAAAAGATAATGCTTACTTTTCTTACGAATTTTTCTTTAATCCAATACAAATTATAAAAATAATTTAAGCGGGTTATAACATATTTCTGAAAATTTGTTTAATATTGGTGAAAACAGGAATTTGAAGAGTGGTCCCATGTATAATATATATTGGTAGCTAAAGTTGTAGAGATTTTATGGGTAACAAAAAATTCAAACATAACAATCAAGTTCATATAGTGCAGTTATATTTCAGATTGAAATTTACCTCTAATTTTAAAAGCATTCTTTGAAGTTTCACAGAACTGTAGAAATACAAAGAAAAATCTTGAATTACTTAAAATGATCAATAAATAGACTTAATTCGATCTAGATCATTAGGTATTTACAGAATGATTATTTAAAACAATTTTTACGTCATAGGGAGATGACAAATGGCGAAATTTTTATAAGACTAATTACTGATTCATATTATTAAATATGAATCATTAATTAGAAAGAATTTAACAATTCAAATCTAGAGTTCATCTAATTTTTTTATTCCCTAAATTAAAATTTCTTATTTTGTTCAGTAAGTAGGCGCTTGTTTTGAAAATTTTGATTATAAATCGGATTAAACACTCTACAAACAATGATTTCACAAAATAAACAGCCTGTTATTTAACAAGGGATTATTATTCGTCTGCTCATAGGTATGTGTAGTTCTGGAGCATTTCCAACAATTTGCTCAGAAATAGTTTTTAGGAATAGTGCACTGAATATTATTAATTGTGGAAAAATTAAGTAATCTTCTCTTACTCTTAGTAATAAAAAATTAAATATAATTAACTGTAGAGTTAATTCCTTTACATCTTTCACTACATAAGTAAAGAAATTGGGGAAAAAGCACGATTTATTGGAATCAACAGTAGAGACATTTATATTACGTCATTTAAGAAACTAAAAGGAACTGCTAATTTTAAATATCGAATCCAAATTAATTGACAAAAACCTAATAATAAAACAACTCGAAAGATATATAAAAAATTAGATATACATGGGTTATTTTATACAAGCTTTAAAATTCATGAAAATTATACTAGCACGTGTAAATATCTAATTAAAAGTGTGTGTAAGAAACAAACTGCTTTCACTAAGCCTTTTATTAAGGACACATAATGGGCAGTGGCGTAACGGAAAATATTATGGAACTCCTACAAAGTCAGGTTTTGGGCCCCAAGCCGGATCTTACAAAGAATTGCAAAATCTTAAGATAACATAGGTTTTGGACCCCCAAAAATTCTGGGCTCCCTCTCCCTTCAATCAAGGGATAATGGGTTATTAAAGATGTTTTTTCATAATTTAAAGCTGAAGACAAATGAGGAGACTTGAATCTCAATTTATACCACTATGCATTGCCATTTTGAGACCCAAGACACATACACAACCCTTACATAACATGGGAAAATTCTCAAAAGTGATGCTTAAATTCATGATAAACTTTGATATAAAATGAAATTTAGTGATTTCTTGTAAAATTCGAAACTACTGCTAGCAATTACGGAGTTCAACAGTGATTTAAAACTATAACATCAGATATTTTTTTCATTTTGTGTCAATTTAGCGTTTCCATATCGGGGTCATTTCAGGCTTTGAGGTTATTGAATTATATTTAAGTATTCGTAATGTGAATTGTAGAATTCCATGATGAAATATTAATAAAATAATTCAATAATAATAAAATAATACAACGTTAAAGAAAAATCAAGAAATACGTGATATTCATATTTTCTGGAATGTTCTTTAGTTTACGGGATAAGAAAAAATCTGTCCAATCTCTAAGAAAATTGTCGAAGAAATCATTATTTAAAAGCCAAGCAATGTAGTAAATGTCATCAATTAGAGGTAGTCATTTCCTTCTACGGCCAATAATTGGTGTAATTATGGTTAATGTTTGGGTTATTGAACATTTTGTTTTAATGCACAATGTTTTCACTAACCCCTTAAAAGCCGCCGGCGTATCTAAATGTTTTGCTCATCCAGTGTGTTCATTACCGTAGACGTATATATACGTCCTTCACAAGTACGACCTTTTCTTTGGTCTGCTATCAGTAGTTATTTTGAAGGATTTAGAATGTAATGCGATGACTTTGACTTTTTTGTAAAAGATTTAGTACTTACTTCAGAGAAAGATTTATTTTCTCCCTTCTCAATACACCGCATACGCAAATAAATAAAATCCAAGGAAAATTATAATTTAAATCAGAGTTTGCTATAGAATGTTCTCGAATTTATATAAAAACGATCGTAAAGTAGTTGAACTTTAAGATTTACTACGTTCTACTTTATTCATAATTGAAAATAAATTCTAAAAGGAATACGAATCTTCTTGTCCATTTATAAAATTCTTAACTAACAGTTAAGAATGAATGCTTTGCAATCAGTGTTAATCCTAGCTATTTCAGATATTTTCAAATTAGCTCATTTCTCCTTCTCTACTTACTAAAATAAAAATAATTTCTCTCAGTAATAAATCCATGCCGAAGGAAATGATTTGATAGAAAATTTTAATTTTCTCTAAAAGAGATTTTAAAGTTAATCCCGTAGTTCCATTAGCGAATAGGGAAAATAGCTTACAGCTATTGTTTTAGGATTATTAATTGAACTTTAGATTAATATTCGACAAAACTAAAGATTCATTTTATGTATGTCTCTTGGCGGAAAAATTTACACAATGAGTTATCTCTAAATTTTCGAATTTATTTCAGTGAAATATGGATTTTTTTATAGAATAAAACTTTGTTCAATGATATATAAACACGAAAATTTAATACATAAGGTTTATTTTATTTAATAATTATTCTTAATTTATAGCATAGGCTACGAATGTTTTCTTAAAAATACTTTCTAAGTTAAAACTTTCGAGTTCTTAATGCATATTTATCATGTTATTACAGTTGAAATTAGAGCTTTCTCTTTCACTTTCACAATAACAGGGAATTACTGATATTTTAAAATAATTTATATTGTACTAGCTGGTATACTCGTTCTTCATACTGGTGAATTGAAATATTAAATAATACAGATTGAAGGATGAAGAAGTTGTTAATGATTTACTTTCACGTGAATTGCAAATAAAATATTTTTTTTTGTTTAGCTTTTTGCATATCTTGTCTGAACAAAAAACCATATTTGTTAAATTTGAAGTCTAAAGGTCTAATAGCTGATAAAAAGGATTTTTTTTAAAAAACTTATAACGCCCCCTAACTATCTTTTGGGTCGATTTTTGAAAACACCTTCCTAAGCTAATCTCTTCTCAGCAAAAGTAACATATTGTTATAAATTTTGTGAAATGGACGCTTAAAATAGTGTAAATAGCTTATATCTGGATATGTAATACGTTAATAATACTTTCTGTTGTATTTATTTTATGTTAAAATTGTAATATTCTCAAGCAACGCCGTTTCTTACATTATAATGGCGATTCAATGAAAGCAGTGAAATGTTGGTGATAGAGCAAGTTGGCATAATTTTTGGCGACCACGTTGGCTACTTGGCGATGGATTGAACGGTGCAGAAGTTGCTTTGGTGTAGCGCCACCTGGTGAGGAGTCGCAACAAAGAGGATAGTACAAAAACCTTCTTTACAAAAAATACATATGCATGCCAGTTTTCATAGTGATCGTTTGAACGATGTTGGAGTGAAGCGATTTCATATATACAGACCTTCCATTTTTATATACATGCATAGAAGAGTAAGTGCACAATGCGAGGGCCACTAAAACTCAGAAATGAGTCCCGGTACGATCAAAGGAGTTTTATGGTGTGGTGGTTCTTTGTCCCCCATCCATGCCGGATTTTTTTGTTTTTACCTGAATTGACCCCCAAGGAGCGTTATAAATAAATAATGAGCGCACTCATTAAAAATTATTTTACATTTTTCTATACGTCAGCTAGGTGGCGTGGTTGGTTTGTCGCTGGCCTTCTGCACCCAAGGTTGTGGGTTCGACCCCGTCCCAAGTCGGTGGATTTTCGTGATGCCGAAAATCGACAGCGGCCCTGTCGTATGATTATACGGCACGTAAAAGATCCCTAGAGTGTCTGTTTGGCTTGGGTGCTCTCGGCAAAATTAAATCCTGGTACAAGTTCGCATCGTCAGAGCTCAGGTGCCTCCCTCTGTGGAGGAAACTGGGCGTCAAAATTGCTTGCTGTAATTGGTATCGCCTATATGGTGCAGAGCTAAAAAGTGATACCAAATCTTGGGGAGGTACTGGGTCTGCAATGGTAAAAATAATAATCCGCAACCCATTGGATAAAAAAACAAACATTTTTCTATACATTGTTTTGTATACCGGGTTTTACTCTCCTTACAATTCAGCTGTTACATCAAGAATAGTATTTTTTTATTTTCAAACTATTAAAACCCATGTGAGAAAAACGGGTACTATGTGCTTGTGTGAAGGTACAAACAATAAGCAATTAGTACTATAAATGAATTAAATATAACTGCCACTATTTTATTTAACTTAGATTGATTATTTTTTAATGCAATCATTATAAAAATAATCAATATAAGTCAATATATCAAAATATCAATATATGCCCCTTCAGTATCCTTCACTCCCTCAATGTGGCCCGCGAACCAAACAAGTCCCCCCTCCCCCTGAATTATCTTAAATAATTTACTCACATTTACGAAGAGTTCGGAACTTTTCAAAATAAAGATATCCATCTCCTTATTTGTGCATCGTTAATAAAATAAACTCCTTTTATCTCTCTCTATTGTCCATCTTAGCAAGTATTACAGTACCTTTATTTTGCAACCAATCTTGATAAGAAGATTTTAAGAGGTCCGACTATTATAGAGTCGAAAATAAATGCACAGTAACTTTTCTCGAATAAAATAATACATAGACTCATATTTCTTGTTATATTTTGTACCTCATTAAAGATATGAGTGTGGGCAATGTATTTACGTACATAAATCTAAATATAAAATCATAAACGTAAGGGTTCGACTAATGTTTCATGTAAAAGTAGTAAGTAAAGGACATTTTTAGTGAAAATGAAACAAAAGCTCTCATCAAAATGTGATGTTGTTTTTCAGATTTATGAGCAGAGATAATTAGAACTAAGAAAACAAACACAAAATAAAATTAGATTGAAGAAATATGGTGAAAATAACCCAAAAATAACTTCCGGATGTCATAGTCGTATTTTTATTTCCCAAACTTAGCTTGTAAACATATATTTTCTCCCAATATAGCTTCTTATTGTTGTTCTAAAAATATGTGTATTTTCTATTTTACAAATGTTTTTGATTGCCTGTTTTTTCAGTATAATAATATATAAAATGTATATAAAGAGAAAGTGTTGTTAATATTATACGTAAAAATACTTTTAAAACAATGTAATAATTTATGCATGCCTTTTTATATTATCATAACAACTCCAAAAATTTCTTTTTAATTAATTTTCTGTTTAATTAAAATGTAATTTGAACCGTTTTAAATTTATTTGTTTTTCATAAAATATTTAAAAATCTGTGTACAGTTTAGACAAAAAAGTCCAGCCCAAATTCATTCGTTTTACTTTTAATAAAGAAAGTAAAAAAAAAAAAAAATAGAATGCCAAATTAAATAAGTATTAAATATATGAAGTTATAAAATTATAAAACTGAAAAGATGGTATATTAAATTGTTATGAAAATTAAATATTAATGTAAAAAAAATTTTTAATACGAAAATTTTAAACTGTCTTCGAGGAGTTCAAGTCGGAAAAAAATTCATTATAAAAACATAATTTTTCTAGAGTTTGATTTGTTTACATCGTTTGCTCTTTTAAGAGCTTGGAATAATAGAATTCTTCTGACAAGTTGTTTTATTATTTTTTTTAAAGAAAAACAATATATATGGAAATCGATCTTTTATAAATAAATATTCTTTAGTTTTAGAGAATTCGAGTTATATTTTGTAAATTTGTAGTTATTTTAAATGAAATAAAATCTATCTTATTTAGTTCCATGCTTTAATTGGTCTTGAAAACGCATTATTTTATAAGTATTGCCAATCTTTTTGAAAAGTTTTCAAGTTTGTCGATTTTATTAAATTTCAGCTCGTCTTTTTTGAAATCAATAGAGCTACACATTTATTTTTTGAGTATGTTAAAAAATTGCACAATGATATAAAATGGATAACTGCCTTTGTTTCTGCTTATTAGAATTAACAGTTTTCTGAAGAACCGTCTCTGCAATACAACCTCTATTCGTAGTAGCTGTCTTGTATTTCTTCTATTCCGAATATGTATTAAGGCTACTTTCTAGATCACTTAATTTTAAGGGATACTTTTTCTGGTATTATTTTGTAGTTCTTAACTTGGTTATAGTTTTTTCCTGTCAAATAAATATTTCCGTTAAACATGTATATTCAAAATCTTTAAGATATAAATTTTCTAATGCATTATAAATTTTTTACTCATATCCTAATTATACTAGTTAAATGTAAAAATAACATTCTTAATCTTCGAAATGCATAAATAATACTAAAGAGGAAATGCATAAATATGTTGGAATAATTAGCTGCATTATAAAATTTTTTAATTTCATAAAAGTTTTTCTTATAGTTAAACTTAAATTTAGTAATTACACAAATAAAATTATTAATTAAGGATAAATTTAGTTCAGTTGTAGAAATATTGCTCATACTTTAAAATATTGCAACAATATTATTGATTGATAAGATGTGTGTTATATATCGAAATAAAAATATATAAACTATCTGTAATTTAAATTTAAAAGTTTTTGCTAATAGTTTTAACCAAATAAAAAAAACATTTTTTCCATATACTTAAGCACAAGAGAACATTTTAGGAAAATGAATAATTATGAACTAACAAAATGTTAACAAGTAAACATATTTTTAGAAGGCTGACAACGAAAAAAATGGTAAACAGTGTTAAAAAGTTATAATTATTTCTCTTTTGATTTCATAAATTTTTAAATAATTGCATTTTTATGTTGTAACATTTAATCGTTCACAAAAAAGGCTTCAAAATTACTTGCCGTTTATAAAAACTACAACACCGTTGTAGAATCATGCAAATTAAGCGAAAGTTTCTGGAAATATAAAATAAATTATGGTATGCAACTGATATTATTCACATAGCGAACAAGCATTTCTGGGTCAAGAAATATTCATGGATAAAAGAATATTCAAGAATCGTTCGATGACTGAAAGTAATTTATTAGAGGTCAAACGCATAGTGTCATATAAACAACCGGTTGGAGTTAATCATGGACTCTAACATTATGAAATCTCCTGACACATGAGACGTAATTCTCAAGATATTTTTAAGAATAAAAGGGCCTGTAGGGGGAATCAGACGTCGAATTCAAGTAATGGGCTTAGCAAAACGACGTTACCACGGGGCAACACAAATCTCATCTACATGGCAATGTGGACCGTCAACAAGTTCGTTGGCACAACGTTAGATCTTGTCTGTAGGTGCATCATAGTGTATTGCATCATGGAACTATATAAGTGGCACACACAGGAATTTTTCAAGGAGGGAGGGGGGTGGGGTACTCCAGGGTCGAAAATCCACCATTCTCATATCATACCCTAATACACCACCAAACACATTATTTTGATTTGTCAATTGTCGGGAACAAAAAAAACCAGTAAAAATAAATTATTGAATTGATAACTAGGATTAAGTAATAAAAGGATTCATTAATAAAAAGGATTAATTAAATTTTACGTACTTTATACGCAGGATTATAATCAATCGAAAAAACAAGTATGATGGAGAGGGTCTACACTCGTCCCCCCGCCTTGTATGCGTCCTTATATGCAAGGGTTCCTGTGAATATGATTACCTTGACAACAGCCCTCGACGTCTCCGGTTACAAAGAGCTCGCCAACGCAGGCAATTAAGTGTCTATTGCCAAAATATCAATTCAACGAGTCTTCCCTGATGAGTCCAGCTATTATTTGCATTCGTACAGAACTAAATTCCTTCTGTCGGAGTATCTTATTCAGCGAAATATTGGTAAAATGCCTTAAGGGTCTGAGATTTTCTAGGATATCACGAATGATTTAATCTATTCTAAATTATGTGGACCTTAAATAGAAGGCACTACATCAGAAGATCAGAAAAGTTGTGGAGCCATTAGGTCCAACCTTACCTGCAATGCATTTCAGAATCTGTGTTTCAGCAATATAATATCCATTCTCCTAATGTTCGGAATACGAAAGCCTTCTTCAGTTTACGAAAATTCCCATATGTTCGGTTTTACATGGCTTATTGAGCATATCTTAGAGAAAGGGTGTAAAACTCAAAGGCTGCCTTGGGCCAAATAAACAAGGTTTAACTTCAGGTGGGCCGCAAAAAAATCATTATTCATAGAAACGAAGGTTTATTTCGAATAATGCATTATAATACACACATATATATATATATATATATAAGAGAACAAGAAAATTTTAATATTTACATCCGGACACTTGACATGTTTTCTCTGCTGCTATCTTTTCTATTTCAGGAGAAATTTATATTTTATTATATATTAGTGTGTACAAATACATTGACCGGGCTGCATGTGTACCACGGGCCATGAGTTTGATACCCTAGACTATACCATTAGGTAACTTGCTCATATTTCTCTTCAAGCAGAAAGCATGGACAATATTTCACATCAGACAAAAGCCATTTGGAATGCTTTAACTCAGTATGATATTCAAAATCTGTAAGATTCAACGCAACAGCATCATGGACTCGCATCACTGCACATGATGATTGTTCAAGATATTGATTTTTCAGCGTTATATATGTTTTACACTTCTCTATAAATATGTTTATTTTCTTAAAACATTATGAGTAATAAATGGAATACATATTTCCTTTATTACTTCTAATTCTTTTAGAAAGGTAGCATTTTATCAAGCAATAGTTTATTTGTGAGAAGAAAAATCTATAACTTTACTCATCAATGAAAATTCCAATAAATTTTTATTTTTTGTGATATTGGTCATAGAAGAAAATTAATATTATTTAAGCAAATAATATAGTTATCTATGAGTAAAAGTTCGCTGCAAAATACAGTTTATACAGGGCATTTTTTTACATAGATCTATTAATGTGTCTTAAAATCTGAAAAACACTTCTTTATCCTTTCGTATGATCCTTCTTTTTACAATGTGAGGATCATCCTTTTCGTTGCAATACGATAATCTTTATTTCTCTTTGAATCAACATCGTTTAATCTAATAAATCCTAAAAGCTTTATCTCAACATCTTCATTTCGTGAAACCCGCTTTTCTTTGAATGTTAAAATGCTTTTTCTTCAGATATTTTATTAATTTAAGATGCATAGCTTTCTTTATTCCCTTCTTTCTTATTATGTTGCGAATATCGTTATTGTAAAACCATTCATGCTTCGTGTATATTTTAGGCACCAGACGTAGACTAGACATTCCATTAAATGCTCAATTACCTTACAGCACTTAATAACTCAATGTAAATTTCCAGTAAATCCTATTTTTTTTAAGGAAATTTTAAGAAATTTAAAATTTAAGAGAATATGATTATGATGAGCAGATGTGTTGATTTCCTCATGTACTACAAAAAATCGATAGATATATTAAAATTGTTATTTTGTAAGGTTATTATAAATTTTAATTTTCTATGTTATTCTGTACTCATGTTGTAAGGACTGAGATGTTCTCTCAATCCCGCCTAGAGGTGTGGGAGGAAGGGAAGGATGACTAGCGGTATCAGTAATCAAACTATTTATTGAACACACAATTAATTCTTTCAACGGTCAAATCTCTGAAATACGCAATAAAATGGTATGATACCTGATCAGTAGCAATCTATCATATCTCCTCCCTTTCTCTCTCACTAGCTTGAAACCCTAGATTATATATAGCCAATCTAATCTGAATAATCAAGTTTTCTTCTTCAGAGGGGGTTGGCGGCGAATAAACTCGAATTGATAGACCAAAAATTTTCCAAGAGGATTATATTAAAAAAAAGGACAACAATGTAAACTATATTACCCGAAAATATATGTAAGATTTGAAATATTTATAATGTGGAGTTTTTTTTATAGTAAATCAGGTACATTGTAAGTGTGCCGACCTACCTATATTTTCTCATGCAGATTTTTCATAGTTACTAACAGTAAATATATTTATTTAGTTACCGAATTTATTCAAATCTATGCCGCCATCAATTCTAAGCCGCAGCCCCAAATTCTCATGAAGTTTTTGTGAAAAATGAGGAATAGTGTAAAATGGTTTATCGATATTCAATTTTGCGAAATCAAAATAAATTTAAATTAGGACTAAGAAGTGAATAATTAGTTACTTTATCAATAATATAAACATTTTTAAATACTTAAATGAACACATAATTACTTTAATTGTCCCATCAAACGAATTTCATTTCCTTCGATTCTAAGCCGCAACCGATTATCAGCAGCATCAACAATGTAAAAAATGTGGCTTAGATTCGAGTAAATACGGTATCAATCTTGAAAATAATGCACCTCGCACATAGAATAATAACTATACCTATATATAAGTGTTAATACAGTGATACCCCAACTTACGCGAAGTTATCGGAGTTACGCGATTTTCAAATCTCGTCGATTCGTCCTTTATTTAAGAATAAAAACGGTGAAATTGGTAATGTGATTCAAGAAGTTGTCGTTCTTGCAAGGCAAATGAAATTTGAAGTGAAAAGTGATGACGTTTACGATCTGCTGGATTTTCACAATCAGGAGCTGACAAAGGATGTGCTCATAGAAATGCATGAGCAAGAGCAAGACATTGAAGAACCTGAGTCTTAGGACCCAATTGAATCAGAAGATCGAATGCCGTTTGGGAATTCGACAGAAGGTATTAGTTTAATTGTAAAAAGAGTTACAAATTTTAGAACAATTGTAAGCGTATTTTATCAACAAAAAAATGAGTAAAAAAAATTATTGGCATGCAACGAGGACATCTTGCGGATGAAAAAAGAAAAAAAAATCTTTGAACCTCCACACAACTTTGTTAGATTTTACGAAACCTTCTACATCAGTACTCCCCAATCTTTTTATCGCCACTGACCGGTCAACGTTTGGTCATTTTATCGCAGCCTGCTGAAAGGGAGGGACGTAGGCTGCTTATAATTTAGATCGTTTTGATTTAATAATTTTAATTTAATTGTATTTAAACATGCCTTCAAAATAAAATACAGTTACACCCAAAAAATGAATATGTGGTGACCTGTAGCCACCCCTTACACTAATACCTTCCTATCTATCTGAAAACTCAATCCCGAGGTGCCCTAGTGATCTTTTCCTTTTCCCACGGGGTTTACTGTCTTTGGTAAACACGGGCTTTACGAACCCGGGGTACCCTAGTGATCCTTCTCTATTTTCGACCCTCTCAATTCATTCTTTCATTCATTCAATTCATTCTTCCTTTCTCTTCCCGTCTAGACCACAGATATTAAAACAAATGTTTGGCGCAGTATAGCCGAAATCGGCTCTTGCGCCAATAAACCCCAAAATCCCTCACTCACTATCTGAAAACCCGGCTGGATGTGTAGGCGGGCTTAAATGATCAAAAGACATAATTGCAAATCAAACTGATTTATTGATGCTTATCAGTATATAAGATCAGACACAACACAATTCTAATTTAGATAAATAAACTGGAGTGTAGTAAAGAAGTGGGGTATCAATACTAGCGGATAATACAGAATTTTTTTTTCCAACTGAATCTAGGAAAGCTTAAACGTGCACAATTACAACTACGCCACACGATAATAATCTGATTTTCTTAATCTAAGTCACTGACCTTATATTTTAATGCGGTGGTTCCTACGTGACGACTTCAGGCACTTAATTTTCCTGGATGAATTGGTGAAGACTCCACGCTCCGTAATAATGAATTTCACTATTGTAAATCCGCTTCTCTTCGCGTACATCAATACGTCTCAGGCTCGCTTCACTTGTCAACAACTACGTGTCGACTTCTCGATCTTTAATTCACTTGACTTCTCACTTCCTCTTACTTATCTCCTACTTAGCTCTATTTAGCTCGCGAAAACCGAATTTATATAATATATCTTATTTACATAAATCCCGCCTGGCTCTCGGTGAAGATTGGTTGAAATAAATAAATTGCTTTAAAGGAAAAAAAGAAGTTAGTGAAAGACTGTATAGATCCGTCACAAATATAGTGATTTAAACATGGAATATAAAGAGGTTTCTATAGCAAGTTGCCCATCCCGACAGGAATACATCACAGTAAAAAAAATAGAAAAAATTTAATGTTCCTATTGCAGCTCGGTACCATTTGATCCACAGACTGGCACGGTCCGTGGCCCGGGTGGTGGGGACCACTGTTCAACTTTGGTTTGCAATTTCGTAGTTGTGTCATCTAAAATTTTATTTAACATCTTTATTTTCTAAATTATTGCTTTCTTTCGTCTCTGCCACCGACTAAAAATAATTTATATGTATTTATATGAGAAATCATACCACGACTTATGCAATTCGACTTTCGTGGTTATCACTCAATTCCACCTATCGCGTTAGCTCGGGATATATTACTGTGTATTATATTATTTCAGGGATGAAATAGAAAGAAGGACTTTCTCTCTCTCTTTCGGCAGAGAGTTTTACTTTCAATCGAAACATAAAGCATTAAAACGACACACATATTTCAATAATTCCAGAAAAACAACGGAATTTGTAAAAAAAATGCCATTTTTATTTCACTTTCGGCAGTTCACGTTTCATTGATGACATAGAAGTTTAATTTTCTCATATTAGAATTTGATCATTGTTCTAGAATTTATAATTTCATCATTGTTCTAGAATTTATAATTTTATCAATATGTTCAAAAAACATGGGTATTTATTTTACAGGAATTAATTCTTTAACTAGGGTTTTGAGAAAATGCTTTTTTTACAGTGCTGAAAAGTTCTTATGGAAACGAGGTAAAGAAGTATAATTTTTGAAATCAACTAACAAATTTTGCCTTAATTACACAGTTTTATGCAAACCGAAAAATAAAAAATAGCTACGTAATCAAAAGTTTTATGTGTGACGAATTCATTACTATTGGATTGATACGAATTAAATACTTAAAATATGTAAATAAATTATGAACATTGCCCTAAAAATAAGTACTTAAATAAAAAAAAAACTAGATAAATGTGGCTAGACAATGGAACATTTTTAATTTTCAGTAAACCACTTTCATTTAAGTTATTGGATTGGAATGAAAATAATTAGTATAGAAATGAATAAAAGCAAGCAATGCTGATTCAAAATGAAATCAAAATGATTTAAAGAGTTTTGCCTTTTAGGCATTTGGAAAAGAAAGTGAACTTTTAAGGAACTTCTTAATTATTGACTTAAAAATTCTGGTTAAAATTAACCTTATTATATTATTCTTTCTTTTGAAATCTTATATGAACAAGAACTAAGGTAGTCTACCAATAGTTAAGTTAAAATGTTTATAGTTTTTTAAATTTTTGTTTTATTTTGAAATATATCAATTTTGAAATCATATTACATCAAAAATTTGTAAAGACATTACAGTAAAATACGTTTAACACGAAATGATACAACGACTCCGACAGACTACTATGTATTTTCATGCATATTTTTTCTCTTAACACGAAACGAAAATCGCTTAACACGAAAACATTTCCTATATTTAAAAGGGGTGTGAAATGAAAGAGAGGTGGTTCTAAATGTTTCAATAAAAAGAGACTAACTACTTTAGAATACCCTCGAAATTTCCCGTGAAAAGCCAATTTTGCTCACCTAAGCTACCTTCACCTACCACCCCAGCAAACGCCACACAAAAACATCTAATCTCCCAACAGTTGGCTTTCAAATCTGGTGACGATTACATTGGAGTATGAATAAAAATCAGTAAGTTTGGTTCGTATTTTTTTCCTTCCCTATTTTAGAACAATTTTTTTCGAGCACAATGGCAGAGAGCTCTGGAGAAAGCAAACTACTATTTCACTTAAAATGAAGATTGAGCTGCTTAAGGCTGCTGCCCATAAAACAGAAGAACTTGAAAATTTTGTATGAAATTTCATTAAGTTCTAGTGAATGTTTTTGTTTCATTGATTTTTATTTAATCCATGCATATATACATATCTATGCAAATAAAATGTTCTCTAATAAACATTATTTTGTTGAATATATGTATTTTTTGGATATCCTTCAACACGAAATTCTTTTCACACTAAAAAATATTTCAGTCGCCTCAGTTTCATATTAAAAGACTTTATCTGTAATTCCAAAGAAAAACATTTTACAAATTTAACGTAAAATTAAAGACAAAATTATTACCAAATCTGTGTCTGTTACTATTTAGATTCTACAGGTATATCTAATGTAGCTTTATTTAAATGGTCTTTCACTAATTAAAAGTTTACCATAGACAAGAATTCATGTAAAGGTTGTATAAACATTACATTACTAAAATAATAATTTTTTTAAAAAAAACATCCAATATTTGACATTAGCAAAGTTAAAACAGTATCGTAAAAATATCACAACACACTACTTATTATGTAATTAGTATTTGTTGTTTTGTTATTACTGTAAATGAAAAATGAAAGTTTATTTTAAGCCAACATTTTAATTTTTAAAGAGATCTTTTGAAAAGATTTATTATTATATTTCAAAATTTTTATGTTATTATTTAAAAATTTAATATTCAAATCTAAAGGAGTTTCTATAGCTTTATGCATAGTTATCTGAAATAGAAGGACATGATTTTCCTCTTTTAAAAATAAAATATCATACTACAACTGTGTAGAGAAAATACTTGAGAAACAATTAAGCAAATAATGTAAAAAGGAAACAAAATAATGTGTTAACAAAATAATGTAAAAAGGAAAGGGAGAACTTAAAAACTAATTAAGAATTATACTTATCCTTCTTATTGACAACATAAAATATTCCATTGTAATCTTTAAAATTTTTTGCTTATAGAATCCTATCTGACAAAGTATAGAAGAAAATCAATTGTCATTGATTATGTGCTTTCAATTCTTTTAATTTCGAACTTTAAAAATATCTTCTGAAATTGAATTGAAATAATAAAAGAAAATTGCTCAATATTTTAGTATTCTGGAATTTTTTTTACGAATTTCGACGCTTTAGTGCGTTTACTATGACGAAAAAATCACACATTTTTAATTACAGTTATTTAAATAATATTAGCAATTTTTTCAGTTTTTGTTGAATTAGTTCACACTTTCCTATATATATTTATATATCTTGTTAAAATTTTTAATCGTTAGTAAAATACTTTTTATTCATCCACTCAAGTTCAAATTCATTTTTTTAAACTTGTAGTGGAGGGCACTTGATGTTAATAGTTTTCAAATATTAATTAAATTTAATTAATTAATTATAGTTTAAGAGATATATTTCAGCCGATATTATTCCTCTAAATGGCAGTACCATCAGATAAAACAGCTTTTTTAAAAATTTGTGATGAAGATTTAACTTAACCTGTGAATAAAATCATGTGCTAGTTCGACGTCAGCATCCCTTTTACACTGCTTTTAAGAGAAATTCTTACTTATTACATTTAACTTTTATTAAAAAATGCAATTACAAATTTAATGTGGTTAAAAAGTTTTTAATGTTAATTTAAAAGGTGTTTTGCAGCTTAATATTGTGATTCTGCCATATATACATACATATTTATATTAACTGTAGTTATTTAATAAAAAGTAACTAAAATAAATTTTTCTTTGTTGACCTAAGTAGCAATTGACTTTGTTTTTTAAGTTAAAGCATATTATTAAACATATCACGAATGTAGTAATACGCATTTTAAGCTTCCCTTCGTTTTTTATCATTGAATTATAAATTTCTTATGTTATATCTCTGTTATATATAACCTTATAAATATATTAAAGTTAAAGATTCGTAACAGAGTTGAACAGTGGATTTCAGTAGGTTGTACTACAGCCTCAGTTATACTTGCAAGGTTTATTTTCATAAAGAATACGATATTGTGCAGTTTATTTTATGCAGTCACGTTTTGGTCCTCCGTACAGTATACTTCAGAACTTAAACTTTATATGGGAATATCAGATTCAATAGGCCATTGAAAGGACTGGGTTTTATCAAATAATACCATGTTAAGGCTTCTGTATATTTGTGTGTATTTTTTCAGTTTGAATGGGACAAAAAAGTTGCTACTTGTTTGGGGAATTTAACATAAGTGGGATAAATACTGTCGAATATCGATTTAACAGGTTCATCTTGACCCAACATTTTGTTCGTTAATTAGGGGTTATTCGTTAAATCGGGTACAAAACAAAATAAATCTTTTTTTGCTTTTACCTTTGGGAAATTCAGTAAGCAACTACACAAAAAATATCAATAGTTAGTAGTTATACTCTTTATTCAACGGCTAAAAATACTATTAATCAATTATTACGCACCACTTATCTGCAAACTTTAAAATATTGACTAATAGAGGTTTGAAAGTCCTTTTTATTTCTGACAGTTATTCTTCAACTTAATGCAGAGAAGAAAAAGCTACATCGCTTACATCATAGGTTCCCAACCTTTTTGGAACTGGCGCCCCCTTTTTAGTGAATATTTTGATACCGCCCCTCCCACACTACAGAAATAAGAGTGTACATAATACATGGTGAAAACAAGAGTTATATTATAAAAAGTATTCTATCACTAATAGAATATACTTTTTAATTTAAGTTTTTTCTGAAGTCCCAAATTTTTCACTTGCGAATCTGAAATAGCTATTGCCACAAATATATTTGAATGTGTAATATTATATATTTCAGTCATAGACAGGATATTGTTGGAATTGAAACGTTACTGAATTTCTTCTTCACTTAAAAGAATGGAATAAAAGTTTTACCTTACGTGTTATACAGACAGGCAGGGGTTTTGATGATACACAGTAATTCATAATAAAAAAAAACCATTGCTTTCAAAATAAATATAAATTGGCAGTTTCAGCCCTTAAATAATCACATGTTAATTGTTGGTTAACATATTTAATTATGTTTCTTGGATAATATACGTAATTAAATGCAGTGGACGAAAGATTTTTCCTACTGCTCACTGACAAAGACAACACGTACACTACAGAAATTAAAATACACTATATCATTCAATTTAATGTAGATCTGAATGTAATGTAAGCTTTAAGTTTCTCATCCACTTCCGAAATATGGGAATTTTCGTACATGTGATATAGAAATGATTTAATTACATACAATCAACATAAGGTAAACAGTATTAAAGTTTAGTGTACATAACCAGCGTGTTTTTGTAGTCTTTTTTAGACTATATTCGGTTAAACTGCTCAAGCTCCTCCATGCCATCTCAATGCCCCCTAATTTTCTCAAGGTCTTTTACTGCCCCCTTGAAAGCCTCAAATACCCACGTTCAGAACCTATGGCTTACATCCTTCTGCATAAGAGATGTTTTTGCAGATTCCAAACAATGTAAAACATCAGAAAAATGCAACAGTTTTGATAGAAGTTTCATTATCAATTTCTGCATTAGAATCGCGATTCATTTGCTCTGACAAATCCACTATTTCCTCAACTTCAGTTGCACAGAAAGGTAGTCCGTCATCAAATGTATCAAAACCGTTAAAATCTTAAAATATCCCCTTCGTTGTGGATTGGGATGAGATAAGAAAGGAATTTCCTGTCCCACTCAAGACTCACACGATAGGTTACATCCTTGATTCATCTGCACTTGTTGAGTCTTATCATGATCTTCACCCTTTTCGTTGAAATTTGCAGCTAACAAGAAAAATCTTTTTATGTTTCGGACAAAAAAGATATGTCATTTGAAGGGGGAGGGGGAACAATATTTTCTCATACAAACAAATAAAAACAATTCCACCTGCTGAAATAATTTGTTAATTCGAGGTTTATTATTCGCTAAAAATAGTTTTTTGCCTTAATTTTAATGGAGGAAAGAGAAAATTCGTTAAATCACGAAATTCGTTAAATAGGGGTTCGTTAAATCGAGACCCCACTGTATAATAATTTTCAGTACTGATTAAGTTTTTAGATCAATCTATGAGACCTTTTCAATAATTATTTTTACTGTATGGCATAATATTGAGTATAATATTTGTGATAAATTTTTATATACCTAAAATTGTATTTATGAAAAAAAGAACGGAGGAAAGAATATAAATGAATAGAATCAACTATTTATACGCATATAATAAGATAATATTTAAAAAAAATATTTTAAGTCCATAATGCGAATCCATACGTTTCCTTTAAAGGAAAAAAAAATTCTTTTTTAGATATAATTAATAATTGGAAATTAATGGATTTCTCCATTATGAATTTTAAATAAAATAATTGTAATTTTTAGTAATTATAAATATTGAATCATTAAAAATCATATAATGATGCCAGAGCAAGATTTCCACGCATTTGGAATGATTTTAATAAAATTAAAATAGAAACAATTCAAACTAAAATTTTTGTATTTGATCATTTTATGTAAATTAAATTCTTGATAAAAATGTAAAAATCAATATTTTTAAGTTAGATCTATTTATATATTATCTAATAAAATATGTATTAATTTTGCCCGGAAAAAATATTTATTAATTAAAGATTATCAGAGACCTTTTTTAATTTTTTAAAACTATTATATGTACAGGAAATTATATTAATTTTGGGTTATTTTTAATTAATGCAAAAGTACTTTTAAAATTTATAATATTTAAGCAATTAAAACATTTTGTTTTTTATTTACTCTAATTACTCATGGCAAAAATCTTAGGAAAGAATTTTGCTTTGATATTTAATTTTTGGAGATAATTAAGTATCGAAGAAAAATAAATATGTAAATTAATTTTAAATGGGTCTTGTAACACTTAAACAATAATAGAATTATGTGTATTTAAAATAACTTTATTACAATAAGTACATAGGTTATTTGAACTAATTGCGAAACAGATAAAAATTGATGCATTTATTTTACCTCTGAATTTGCTGCTCTAAATTTGAATATAAAACTTAAAAACCATTTGAAATTTTCTCAAATATTTAACTTATTACACAAAATATTAAAATTAAAAAAAAAAACGATACTTAAACTTAACTATGCTTATTTGAAAAGTAGAAACATGTTTACAAAAATGAAAAATATTGTGTTTTATATTTTACATTTAATTTTAATTAAAAGGTAAACGTTTTTAAAAATGTTTGCTGGATTAGAATAAATTTTATAAATTTCAAAAGAACTGGTTATATTTACATTAATGCAATTACATAATATTTTTAATGTATTTAAGAATTGTTTATAAATGAGTCCGATTTATGAAATTATTTACTGACTGTGCTTTTAACCGTTTTATTTATTCTAAAATGTAGTTTCTAATTAAATAGATGAATACATTTTCGAATGAATAAAAAACTTTTTATTTTACTGTTGAATTGAGAAATAGCTCCAAAAGTTTTCATCATATTCAGTCATGTTCTGTAATTAATAAATTGTCAAATAAGGGGTTCACAATTTTAAAAATATTCGAGGAACGATGTACAGGGTGTTCCATAAGGATGTATACAGTTTCATTGCCCTATAAATCGAGAACAAAGTACGAGGGTGAATCGGAAAATAAGTTTCCCCTGTCGACTGCGGTCAGAGTTGAGTATGAAAATCAAGGCATAGAATGAGACATTAAAAATAAGACATAATTTTATTTATCCACATAAGTACCAAATACATTTAGACTTTTGTCATACCGCTTGATAAGTATCAAGAAATCCTGTATGAAAACTCAGGTCTTTCCATACGGAAGAAGCGTTTATTTTTGAGTGGATTTTTTGGAGGTTAAAGACATTAATGCTACGCTGTACTGTGAGACCCTTCCGAAATTGAAAGAGGCGATTCAGAAAAAGTGACCTGGGATTCTCAAATCTGGCGTTCTGTTGTTGGATGATAATGCGAGATCTTATTCGGCGATGGCCATATTGCAATTATCGGTTGGGAGCACCTACGCCATCCACCATACAGTCCTCATTTTGCACCAAGGGACTTTCATCTGTTTCCGGCTTTGAAGAAGAATCTCGCCTGGAAGCAATGCTGAAGTCAAGCAAACCTTTAAATTTTTCTTCCGTATGCAAAGCCCTTAGTTTTCTTACATGGTTTACGAAGCTTATCAAGCGATATGACAAATGTCTAAATGTACTTGGTACTTATGTGGGAAAATATAGTTATGTCGTATCTTTAGTGTCTCATTCTATTTTTTGACTTTCGTATTCAACTTTGACCACAGTCGACATGGAAACTTATTTTCCGACTCACCCTCGTAAGATTTTATATATGTTACCTATAACAGAATGTATGGGATTATTTTAAGTTTTGTTACAGACATTCACAGGTGTTCTATGTGTAAACCCTGTCACACTACACACATCAAGCCGGTAACCTATTTCCCCCAAAACGCATATTAAGGTATCCGAATCGAGTCCATCTATAGCGGCTTGATAAGCTGTTTCAGCTCCGCTAAATCAACAGAAAGGGACGAATATCTTGTCCCTTACGTTACCCCAATAGGAAGAAATCACAAGGTATCAAGCCATGACTTCTAGGTGCCCACTGCATGAGGCATGTTGTAGTCCACGGCTCGTCCAATCCATCGGTGAGGGAGATGTTTATCGAGGTAATCTTGCACATTGGCCGACCAGTGTGGTGCTGCACTATCCAATCAGAGAAAGGAGTTGCCTATGTCGTCCTGCAACTGTAGCATTAACCAGTTAACATATCGAAAAAAGTGACTCTCGCGACAGCCTGCTCGTGAAAAAAGAAGGGTCCGAACACTTTCTTTCTGGACCCGGCGCAAAATACATTTATCTTAGGGGAATCTTGCACTGTAGTTATTGCCAGCCCAGCTTCCGTCAGCTTCGAGCCACAAATTTTAGAAGTATATCTACCTCACGGTTAACTGAGGTAATGCGTGTCTTCGACTGTTATTGTTTTACAGAATTAGAAAAGTATATACTTCTTCTTGAATCACCCTGTGGAATAGTGTAATATAGTACTTCTCAAACTTCTCACACACAGGGAAAATGAACTCATTAACCCCCTCCCCAGAAGATAAATTTAGGAGAAAGGTACTGTGAATCGAAAACAAAAAGAGATAGAGCAAAGTTTCTTGTTGGAAAGTTTTACAATATCAATTAATTAGTACGAAACGACAGTTGGTTCTCACGAAAAGGATCAATTGTTGCCTGTATATACAAAAATGTCCTAAGCCATTGCATACCATTTGGGGTAAGAGTTTGAAAAAACAGCCGTTGTTAGTATGAAATACGCACAATTTATTACATGAAATATGTAAAATTGTTTGTTTTCCTGTGAATGAAACTTGATTAGTTTTGAGAATTATTAATCGAAAGTAGAAATTTAAAGAAAGATATTTGTGAGGGGGAAAAGAGTTTTATTCTCGAAAAAACTGGTGCAATGCTAAGTGAAAAGGAGGGGGAAAAACCTGTTTGACACGTAAATGAAGTGTAAGAAATTTTGAAAAAAAAAAGGAGTTTTAATGTCATAAATATAGAAATCCCTCACATCACGCATATACACACATCTAGAAGTGTGGCACCGAGAGAGGAACGGAAAATTTTCATGGGGATAAAGTTATGTTCTGGGAAGAAGTCCGTGCAACGCCGAACTAAGCCCGACGGGGCAAAGAGGTAGAAGATATCTCAAAAGAGGGAATTTTAATGACAATAATACAGAAAACACATAAAAACATCAGGAAGTGGATACATTGACAGGAGAAGGGGAAATTTTTAAGGCAAAAGGCTGTATACTTGAAAAAGCCCATGCAATGACGGGCATGTAGCTAGTTTATCACATAAAATGCATACTTACGTCAATATAGTTTGAAGACATCCTGTAAAAACGCAATTAATAAATCTTTTAAATAATCAATGTGGTTTAAAAGAACTTCTAGAAGGGATCATGATACACTTTTGCACCTTAAAAATGCCATATGTGTAATTTATCTCATGAGATTTATTTAACTTTTAGTTCAAACAAATAACTCGCTTTTGAGGATTTTTGGAAGAAAAAAAAACAGAAACCATTTCAAATAGAAGCTTTGCAGTGTTTAGAAAAGTATGATTGTTCACAGCTTTGGGGAAAAAAGTCTTTCTCCCCGGTTTTTGTTCTCCATTATTTTCGACAACACTGAAACGCCCACTTCTTTAGTTTTTCTCAACCCGCTACCAGTTTCTAGAACTTATTTTTCTAACCTTCAATTCATTTAACATCAAAAGGCTTCTTCACTTAAATTGCTAAGAGGAGCGTGTTACAGAAATAGCTTTTTTTTGGTGCTATTCTTTAACTTTTACTTGTCGACAGGCTTGACTAACAAAGACTGTGTTTCATTCGGAGAAGGAGAATGTTTCCTTCTAAATTCGTTGATTATTTAATTTTTGGAATGTTTTATAGTTTAAAAATAAGTTACAAATGTCTGCTAGAAATTTTCAAATAGCTGTCCAGTTTATCTGGTTATATAAACAACAAAAGCTAGAATCATGTAAGAAATGTTCGAACGATAAATGTTTATAAATTATAAGTAAACCATAAATATACGAAATTGTTCTTATCTGGATAATTTATTTAGAGAAAAATTAAAAAATAAGAATTCGATCGTATTTTTTATTCCGAAAAAAATTCTTAAAATACGCGTATGTCTTTCTTTAAAAAAAATTAAATTAGATATTCCTCCACAAAATAAACTTTGAATGGATCCTTTTAAACTAAAATAATAAATACATGCGACAATTTCATTTGAATTAAAATATTTTACTGCAGTGTTTCTTAAACTTTCAATATTTGCGACCCAATATTCAATCATAGTTTTCATCGCCCCCTCTCCATACAATTACAATATTTTGAATTCAATAATATTATACTTTGACGCTAAAGCTACAATACGAGTTTAACCTCTTAAATGCCACCGACGTATATAAATGTCTCGCTCAGCCAAAGCTTTGATTCTCTCGGACGTATATGTACGTCTTTACGAAGTACGATCTTTTCTGTGTCCTGCTACTCATAAATTTTTTCCGAAGGTTTTGAATTGCAATGAAAAGACTTTGCCAGTATTTGCGAAGGATTTACTTATTTCAGAAGATTTGCTTATTTTTATTCCTTCCCCCCCCCCCGTACATTACATACGCACACCTACATGAAAAACGGTAGTATTGGGGAGCGAATCGCGTACCATTTAATCGGCAGTTAAGGACTTATTTATAAACTGTTCAAATTATCAAGATAAGTTTTAATTTTTGTACATAATTTTATATATGACACATGGGTCAATAGTAATTAATAAAATTGTTCCTAACTTAGTTTGCTAAATTAATTCTAATATATATCTGTGCAGTACTGATACATTTATAAGTGTTTTTTTATTAGTGTAAATGTGCACATTTGTTTGTTTACCTTCTGTATATTAATAATTTTTGAAATAATCTTTTGTTTTCTACTTTTCAATATGCTCGCGCCCCCCTCGTAGAGTTATCACAGCGTAGGGGGGGGGCACGCCCCACAATTTGAGAAACGCTGTTTTACAGGGATAGTATTTATCTGGTTGCAGTCGTTGAATGAATTAATGAGACTATTTTAATTTAGCTCGACATTTCATGAGATTACTCAAAAAGCGGACAACGAAACACAAACCTGTGAACTTAAGACAGTATACAAAGCGTTCTTTTTTGTTCCGGAGGTCTCAGTTTTTATAGCTTCATCAACCGGAAGTTTTGAGAATCATATGATTTTTGTTAATGAATACCGTACTTGAACAGAATAATTGGACAATGCAATATTGTATCAACTTATTTTAAAATGTGCCGCTGTGGTAGTTTTTGTAGAGAAAAAGTTGTGATGAGGGTAAACTAACAAAATTTATTATTCCGCGATGCCTTGGAGGGTTCAAGATCATCATAAATTAAATAAAATCCATCAACAGAAAATTTAAATAATGAACTATTACATACATTTATACTTTTCTTCTTTAATTTCACATTTTACTTGAACATTTAATACCCGAATTATTTTTGTGATTATAAGCAATATTACTAATCGTATGTAAAATAAGAACGAAGTTGAAAATTGAACAAAGGAATTCTAAATAAACTTGAAAACATTGTAGGAATAAAAAATAATTTAATCAAGAAACTATGAAAAATGTTTATTAATTTTTATGAAAAAAATCGTATTGATCTTCATTAGTTATAGTACATAATTATATTCAAAGTATAATTAAAACAATTTATACATTAAAATTATTTAAAAATATAGAATAAAAGAAAAGGTAAGTTTCATTTTCATCAATATTTCGTCCATAGACATAAAAATATTATAACAAATTAATCATAACTTATTTTGTAGAATATTTGTAATTCTACTATGCATTTTATATTTGATCATAACTAAAATCAATTTAGAATGAATAATAGTTTATATAACATGATATTAATCTTTAAAATAAGATAACCTGTATTCATCTTTCGATTTTTTAATTCAATTATTTTCAAATACCTTAAAGTATTGATTTTCTTGATAAAAAATTGCATTATATATAGGCTAAAATAGTTAGTGAGCTGAAAGTTCGTACAATGTAGATATTTCACAATAGCAGCTTTACCTTACTTTTTTTATAACCTATTCAAAAAGTTGAAGTTTTGGGCAGCGTGCCAACTCATTCTTATAAACTAGACAAACGATTTTCCTTTAGAATAATCAATGCGTCTTAAGATAGTGAATTGCATATATTTTTATTGTACTTTTAGCACTCGCAAAAGAAATAGAACATTAACATTCTGATAAACGAAATAGACTATCAGACGATATTTTTGCCATAAATTTAACTGGATTTTTATTGGTTAAAAAGAATAACAAATTAATGAATAAATTTACGCTAGACTCGTAGTTATGATAATTAGTATAATTATGCAATGATTTTTTTTTCCAACTTGAGTAAAAAGCATTAATTTTGAGCATGATAATTTTTTTTAAAAGAATAAGAAAAGAAAGTATAATAATTACTACTTTATAAAAACTTTATTTTAGAACTTTCAAAGCAACATGAATCATGGTATTCTGTGCCTTATGTCGAATGTAATTCTTTACGATATAAAAACATTTTTTAAAACAAGTATGAGCGTATATATTTTTTGCTTGGAATGTTTTCAGATTTTCAAAATAAGCAGGTCATTTAAATCGACTTGTAATTTGAGATATGGAAAAAACTGGCGAGCTGAAAAACCATAAAAAGAATGACAAAAACACGATTCTATTTTTAATTTAATTCTAAGAAAAGTAGAACAAATTTGGAATATAAGCTAAGTTATTATACCACATTGTCTGAACAGTATTATTACAATGTTCAAACAATAATGCAATGTGATATGGATAATGAAGAAATAGATAATGAATTATCAGTATGAGTATTTTATTACGATTTCCAGTGTAACACAATCTTGAGTTAATTTCCTTTCTATTTCATAAATCAAAATTAATTATTCATAAATAAGATGTTAGATAAATGGGTACTTGCGTATTATCCCAACCGTATTGGCGAACTTATATGAAATAAAGCACATGGTTTTCAATTCAGCAAGTACGACACATGCGAAATCGTGGTTGCCAACTTGGCAAGTTATCTTGAATGTTGGCATTGTTGCAATAGAACGTAAGTACCGATAAATGTACAAATTACATTTAAAATAAATGAATAAATTTTTAATAAACATGACAACGCGTTTTAAATGAAATTTGAAATGACAATGTGATAACCAAGTATGAAACCAAGACTTGCTTAAATGTTGTGATATTGAATAAATATTCAATACTAAACAAATCCTTAAAGTATTTTATTCATTACATTCTTAAAGGTGGGAAATTGAAAATTTTATTTTAAAATAATTAAAATTATTGCAAATTATAACAATTATTGTAATAAATTTATAATTATATATTTATAATATATAATTATAAATCTTTATACTGTTCATTCCTTGTAATTGAAACGAAAGTCTTGTAGATTTTTAAAGCTAAATTAATTTGAAGTGTAATTATATGTATATAAACGAAACATTTACATGTTACTTTTAATAGGAATTATTTAATTAGAAAACAAGGAAATAATTATTACAGCAATAAAAGAGGAAATATATGTTTTAATAAAAAAGGTGAATATATATAAATATATATATATATATAATGTTTTATTTAACAATAAAAAAATGCAATAGTTATTATAAGGGTGAAAGAAAAAAATTTGTTTCATTTAAGGTATTGTTAAAACTCTATTCCAGGCTTTAAACTTGCCAAGAATACATGAGTTAGCGAGTTAATGCTTATTAATGACGCAATTAAAGCAACATGAGGACTACTGCCGTTGGAGCTCTGAATTTTGAATCGTGGTAAAGTGACAAGGATGACACCTGAGGCGATATCCCCGTCTCCTCACTTCTCTACCATGCCAACTTAGGACTTTGAACCCCGACAGATTTAATGTGCATCTTCCTCTCTACGTGGTGAGTCTTCATTAGCATCAAGATTCGAACCCGTGACCTGCGCCAGCCTTGAGTCCGTCGTAATGAACAGTTAGAAAAGTGCCAGGAAAGTAACAAAGTGAAAAACAAGATATCAATCATTGGCATGGCCAAGTAATTTTAGCGCGTTTTTCACATGTTGTATTTTACAATAATGCAACTAATGAACTTTTTACTAACAGAAAGTAGTGTACTGTACTTAAAAAAAATAAAAATGATTAAATTTAAATATGATTCGGTTCATCTAGGGCACAAATGCGACCAAATGCCGTAAACCCGAGGTTGCTTATTGGCTGAGAAAAAGGTACGACAAAATATGGAACAAAGACGAAGATGAAATTTGCGTACTAATAGTGCTTTTGTTCCACTACGTGAAAACGCGCTAAAAATGGTTTTAGAAGCAAAGGTTTAAAATGGCGCTTCCAAAAACTCTATTTTCGGTAATTTTTTCGATTTTTGTTAAAATTAAATTTATTAACTTACAAGTTACAAATATTTAAGAGTTAACTTAAGTATTATTTTTATCCAGCCAAATTTACAAAAAAAAATATTTATTTAAAAAAAATTATTTTATCTTTAAACATAACATCATAAAAAAGTTTTATTTCTAATCTTTTCATATCTTACTAAGTTGATTAAAATAATAATAAAAACCTTAATGTAAAGAAATAAAAAGTCAGAATATCAAAAACAGTTTTTTTCCCAAAAATTCCACATTATATTTTGTGTTTACTTTATACACGTTTTGGCTTTCTCTGCAAATTTTCGTTAAAAATGGAAAAACAATTCATGAAAAATTCCATACGCTATTTCTATACAGATAAATGATAATAAAAAATCGTTTGCTATTTTAATGTATATGAGTAATATTTATTCTAACTATTCATATCCTTTTTACTATACAAACAGGAAAAAACGTTCCATTGCACCATTTTTATTGTTTCGAATTTAAATACATATTTAATACAAACTCGACGACAACTGGACATTTCATCGAAGCAAAAAACAACTAAAAATTTACTCCGACTCCTCAAGCATACTTTTTTAAAGTGAATTTCTCGAAACTCTAGCAGCTGAGCCAGAAGCAAGACAATATGATTACGAATAGACAGTCCCTCTGAAAGGTCGCCCGGGCGCTTCTTTTGACCATATGTCACAATCTTTTTGATTTCGAGATCTAGTCAACCGTGTGATGGACAATGTGTTATTTCTGTTTGGACACGCAAGAAAAATTGTTTCAATAGACTCCTCATACTCTTACTTGCCCATCCACATCAAACTGGTACGGATTCTTTTAGATTAAGAAATGGTAGAAAGAAATATACTGATATGAGAATGATAAATCTTTCTGGTTATAAGCATTTTTTTTTTCTAGTTTGCATTTTTTAATTTCCTTTAATATACTATTCTCTGTTGGATTTTTTTTTTTGAGTCTGCCGGCTTTTCTTATAATGAAACTACTTTTTAGTTTTTCATTTTTTTCCTTAGGAGAAAGTTAAACGTTACATTTTGATTCCTGAAAAGAAAAAACTTAACTGAAGATTTATATCTGAATTGCTATCTTAAAGAAAATGTTTTCGGAAATTTTTTTTTCTAAGAATATGAATTGAAAGAGATTTTGAAGAAGATTTGTTACTTAAAATGTACAATAAAACTATTGTTATAGTCATCAGAAAATACATAATAATAATACATTTCTCGATTTTTTAAAAAAAGAATTAAATAAATATATAATAAATAAAGGGAATGGGAAATACTATCTGAATGGGAAAAATCATTTTCATTCTTATAATTATTCTTGATGTTTTGAATTAAGCAATGAAACATTTTTTTTCCTTCAAATCAGCTACATTTTGGCTCACAAACCTTTGCAGTTACGGCAAGTCCCTCAAGTGTGAGAACCATTTCAGAGGTGGCACCATCTAGTGGTAACTCTCGTTACCATATTTCTGACGCTAGAATTAACTTTAATTCAAGATCTCGTCGGATACTGAATATTGCTGTGACTTAGTTTTGCCAAGAGTACGCATAATCATATGACGCGTGTGCATACGATTTTCGCATCCAGAAAATGTATCGTCTCTAGCCGGGATCCAATCCGCAACCTTGGTCTTACGAAGCTGGCACGCTACCTTCAAGTCTCTGAGTGGACATAATAAAGCATATACTTATAGAAAAGGATTTACTTATGGATGATTTATCGCAAACTGTAAAATTTAATATCTAAAATGAAAACAATCTATATACATATAATGGATGTTTGTATATGTAATATCTTTTCACTCCAACACCGTTCAACCGACAACTATGAAAATTGACATGTATATGTATTTTTTTTTTGTGGAAAAGAATTTTGTGCTATCCTCTTGGTTGCAGCTCCTCACTAGGTGGTATTAAAGCAAGGCAACTTCTGCACCGTTCAATTAATCGCCAAGTTGCCAACGTGCTCGCCAAAAAGGATGCCAACTTGGCTCTATTGCCAACATTTCGCTGTTTCCATAGAGAATCGCCATTATAATGTAAGGAACGGCGTTGCTTAAGAATATTAGAATTTTAACATAAAATAAGTACAAAAAATAGTAATATTAACGTATTATACTTTTCGACATAAATTATTTACACTATTTTAAGCGTTCATTACACAAAATTTGTAACAATGTGTTACTTTTGTTCAGCAGAGATCAGCTTAGGAAGGTGTTTTCAAAAATCGACCCACAAGAGAGTTACGGGGCGTTATAAATTAAAAAAAAATTCTTTTTATCAGCTATTAGACCTTCAGAGTTGAAATTTAACAAATATGGTTTTTCATCTCAGCTGAGATATGCAAAAAGTTTTTTTTTGTGTGTGTAATTTGCGGTTCACGTAAAATTAACTTATTAAAAAAAGCTTCTTTATCATTCAATCTGTATTGTTTAATTTTTCAATTCGCCCGGGCCAAGAACGGGTGTAACAGCTAGTTAAATATTAACTAAAGTAATTTCTTATAATAATTGAAATTAATCGAGTGAGTGATTAAATATTAACATCGCACTATTTAGCTACTCGAGGGGCCTTAGCGACGGACCTCGTAATTTTGAACCATGACCCCCTTTTCTAACTCCATACCACACCAACGGGAAGACGTTTAAGATTCGACATATTTAACGTCAGGGAGTGAGTGAATATTAACGTCGCATTGTTCAGCTACACAAGGGCTTTTGGTGACTGACCTCTCTTTTGAACCATGGTCAATTGTCGAGGACGACACCTGAGCTGGCATCCCTCTCTCCTAACTACCACACCAACGGCAGGACGTTTGAGCTCTCGACAAATTTAACGTCAATCGCCTTCCTACAAGACGGATCTTCAGTGGTACTGGGCTCGAACTCATGACACGCCGGTCATGAGACCATTACCTTAACCTCTAGGCTACCGCGGCCTACAATAATTGAAATTGAAGAAATCGTTACAGTTAGGTAGGAAATAACAATAACAGTAGAGAGAGAGAGAGAGAATACTTATAGTTTACTTTACGGTACTGTATTTTTCAATAGATACTTTAAAATACATTTTACAATGGGCTAAATTCATGTGACGTCCTAGTCACATGATAATGATAACCACGTGTTTCTAGACAATTAGTTCAAAAGCTCATGTGACGTCATAGTCACATGATAATGATAACCATGTGTTTCTAGCCAATCAGTTTATAAACTCATGTGACGTCCTAGTCACATGATAATGATAACCCCGTGTTTCTAGCCAATCAGTTCATCAACTCATGTTTCGTCATAGTCACATGATAATGATAACCATGTGTTTCTAGCCAATCAGTTCAAAACTCATGTGATATCATAGTCACACGATAAAAGCAATCATTTGTTTCCAGCCAATCAGATCATACATTTCATTATTACCAACTTTTGCTGTTTGCAGAAACTTTCTCTTAAAAAGTACATATTTGTCAACAATAACAACGCACATAGGTACACAAAACGCATTTTATTTATAAGTGCATGCGTAAAATAAATTTTTTTAAAAATAACATTTGAACATTTTTACTCAATGAAATCTTAAATTTAGTCAATATTTTAAAAACGGAAATACAAATACAATTAGTTTAATGCCTATTTTGAATTCAAAGGAGAACACGTGTTTGTCTTTATCATGTAACCGTCATGAATTGAGCCTATTCATTATTTTTTTAATACACAAAAGAAAATGTTAGGGGCTGTTAGGACACAAGGGCTGTTAGCACCGAACCTTGTAATTTTGAACCATGGACAAGTGACGAGGACGACAACTGAACTGGCCCCCTTTTTCTTACTATTACACCAACGAGATGTCGTTGAGCCTTGAAAGATTTAACGTGCATCAGCTCCTCTACACAGGGGTTCTTTAATAGCATTAGGGCAGTGCTCCCCAACCTTTTTATTGCCCGGACCGGTCAACACTCGAAAATTTTACCGCTTCCCACTAGGGTTTGCAGCCCCGGGATTTAATTTTTGTCTGTGAATTATATTTAAAATTTTTTTTCAAAGTATTGTGAACCTGGTATTATATTTAATGTATCTTATTTACTTTTTTTGTACTGTATACGATTAAGGTTAGTTTTCTTACGTGTTGAACCTTGAAGGGTTCGCGGCGGGTGTGTTTGTTAAACCGTGAAACTTCATAGGTTTTCTCTTATTTTCACTGTAACTTTCTTCTCATCGCGAGTAAGGTCAGAAAACAGACATCTCTCCCACCCTCAGGATGTCCGGTGTCAGCTAACTTGGAGCGAGGCATTTAGAATTTTTGGAAGATATCTAGTAGGGTTTTCAGCCCCAGGATCCCGGAATTCCGATACCCCTGGATCCCGGTTTTTTTTCTAATCCGGAAATCCCGGGATTAAAATAACTAATTCCGAGACTTAATTTTTGTCTGAATTATATTTAAAATTTTTTTCTCATAAAAATTTTCTAAGAATTTAATTTTTCAAAAATTTATATTCTGTTTATGAAATATGCTCGTGGAATTTTTTTGCGCAATTATAAGTGGTATATGTAAAATAAATATATGCACAGCATGGGAGAACGTCGCCAAGATCTAAGAGGCTCACTGCAATGCTTACACAATAATATAAGCAACATCACAAGAATAGATTTTGTCACAGTTCCTTCTCCAATTAAATACCACTAAATTACAGCGGACCTGCTTGGAAGACTTAAGACAGTTCAAATCCCATTGCATTACTAACAGCTCATGCAACTGGATCTTCAATTTCAAATGAGATAACACTTGAAATTGATTCACATTCTGATTCAATAACTGGATCAATTTATATACAAAAACCATTAAGTGTAGCAGAAGAACTAAATAAAGTTATCAAAGAGGTATATGCACCAATGCAGTCTATTAGATTTGAGATATTGTCATCAAAAATTCAAAAAGAAATGTCTCTTTTTTGAAAATAGAGGGAGACGTGGTGACGACCCGAAAAGAACTTACACCTATTTAATGACGATAATACCTACTAGTAAAGAATTCAAACGTGCATTTTTCTATGGCAGGACAATTTGTAACAAAAATAAAGAGCCGTTTCAACGATTAAACGCTGGAGGAGCTGTGTTTTTATAAGCTTATTTACAGAAACACAAGAAATGGAGAAATGCTTTTTTTTTTCATTTCATTATGCACTATTTTTATTTTTTTTTATGAGGAATTAATTTTATTACTTGTTTCATTAAAATAATATTAAACCAGTTTTATCTATGCTAATATGTTTTTTTTTAATAACTAGTCCAATCCTAATCCCGGGATCTCGGGATTTGGATAATGTAATTCCGAAATCCCGTAATTGAAAATATGACACGGGATTGCAAATCTTACTTTCCACTGAGGATGGGATGTTGATTGTTTATATTTTAGATTGTTTTGATTTAATAATTTAATTTATTTAAATAGGCCTTCAAAATAAAATACAGTTACACCAAAAAAGGAATTTAAAGTGATTAAACGTAGAATATAAAGTAATTCCATAAAAACCATAAATAAGTACTTTCCATAACGTGGAATAAAAAGTGATATAACCCGAGAGAAATACACCAGAGTAAATAAAACAGAAATATAGTGAAATACGTTTACCGGAAAACGCTTAAGACTAAATAACGGTTAATGTATAAGTAATATGTACAATGGTCCCAATTGACTATTATATATTTTCATGCATGTCTTTCATCTTAACTCGAAACGAAAATCGCTTAAAAAGAAAAGATTTTCTTTCTGGGAATGAGCAAATAATGAAAAACAACAGCCATGTAGATTCATCATCGGAAGAATTCATTAAATGATAATAATGTGTGTACAGCCTCAAAAATGTCAAACAAAAACACAGTTTGGAGTTTTTTCGAACCTAAAAAAAATATCACTGATACAGATTCTGACGACGAAAATGAGATGAATAATGCAGCTCCTGATCCCACGCCATCAGAAATGAGTAACATTGTGAAAAGTATGCGCAGTTATTTAGACGCTCATTCTCTCTCTCTCTCTCTCTTTCTCTCCAATAGTGAAATGAATAACAAAATTTGCGACATCTAACAGTTTATTGACTATTTGATGATAAAAAACAATAGAAAGAAAAATATCAGGCTATTTTCAAAAACTTGTAGCTATGTAATCTATATAAGCCAGTAACAACCTCCACACCATGGTTATCATTTTGGTGTAGTGGTTAAGTTACTCGGTTTCGGATCCAAAGGTACCGGGTTCTGTCCTCAGGCTAAACGTGCCACTTCATTTGGTGACGCTAGCTTAACTAAGAAAGCAAAAGCTATACTGATATGTCGTGGCGCCATCTACCCGCAAAAAAAGAGAGCAACCAAGGAAAAAAATTCGTCAGATTAAAGTGACGCAACTTATCCAACACACAAAACTGAACGCTCCCATTAACAACTATATCGTTCGTTCACCTAATTTACTCACTGGTAGGAGAGTGTGTAACGATATAATCTATATAAGCTAGTAACAACCTCCGCACCATGGTGACTATTTTGGTGTAGTGGTTAAGTTACTCGGCTTAGGATCCAAAGGTCCCGGGTTCTGTCCTCCGGCTAAACGCGCCAGTTTTGTTTTTCAAAACCATGAAAATTTTGCATTTAATTTCATTGTAAATGTTTTTGGGTTTCATTGATTTTTATTAAATGCATGCATATAATATATCATATATAAAATCACTTTTCTATTGTATATTATAAATATTATATAAATAAAACAAAACATGCGCACCTAATAAACTTGGTTTTGTTGAATTTATTTATTTATTTTTGTAATATCATTAAGCACGGAAAAATATGTCAGTCCCCTTCCGTGACCCGGGGGGTTAGGTACCACTGCATTAGAACACGAACTCATGGTACGCTGACCATGAATCCGTGACCATGGCCACTAGATGCAACAACGACCTGGATGATTATAAAATTTAAAGCAAATAACATCTCTGAACTCAATGATATGTATATTAAACTTTTATTTAAAAAATTAATTTTTAATTCGAATAGTCTATATTTAAAAAATTAATTTGTTATTTTAGATTGCCTTTAATCCAAAAGACTTGCAAGGATAAATTCTTGGCATGATACATTTTTCAATAATACCTTAACTTTACAGCAAAAAAAGTTGAACTGAAAAAACAAATATATTTTTTAAAACTTAAATCGCATCGTTGTACAAAGAAATCTCCTAAAAAAATTCGGTATAGTAATGAAATGTTTTGTAATAAATGTATACATGAGACATTCCTGTATTGTAAGATCTATAAAATACTATTGAAAGAAAGCATAGCGCTCATGATTGAATGAATTCAATTTTAAACATGCATATTAGAATTCAAAAGAACCATTTATTTCTTCTTCTGTAATTCTAAAAGAACATTGATTTTTATTTCTATTTTGGAAACTCTGAGAGTAAACTTTTTTTATAAGAAAAATAAGTAGCAATACATGAAATATAAAGTGGTATTTATTCATTTGTTTTTTTCCCCACGAGAATAATGAAACAGTTACACGATACCCTAGACAAAAGAAATGGATGTCTAGTGTAATACAGCAAATTAAAAAGTTGGCTACTACAGCAATTGAATTGCATCACAATGTAAATTAAAGTGAATATGAATAATTCAGGAAATGTAAATTAGAATAAGCGACAGATAATAACAGCTCCAATGAAAACAGTGAGAGTTTTAAAGCACGAATAGCTATAACGTATGCAGATATAAGTAATTAACACATTTAACCGTATTAAAACACAAACATACATAACCCAAATAATAACGTGCGAAAGCTGGCCCCAACCGGATGCCTGTACACTGTACAGGCATATTTCTCATATTTTCTTCTTTCTATCGTTGATTTGCACATATTTTTAATTCTTATAGTGAGATTATTAGTGCTAGAGTGCTTTTAAGGAATGCAATTTGTCCATAGTTACAAAATACCGGGTGTCCATAATAAAACTTGAAATTTGCGAGCAGTCTGTAGTAAAAACTATACAGCGGAATTGAATGAAAATTGGATAATGGCAGAATGAAACGATGGGAATTTTATCGAGAAGAAAACAACTACCAATGAGTTTCAAAAACAATCGCTAGAGGGCGTTGAGCAATGTAAACTAT